>UESW01003955.1:173709-250610 GCA_900491605.1 Calamus simplicifolius | reverse complement strand
TATATATAATATTTATAATATTTAAATATATAATATTTCTAAAATCAGTTTACAAAGAATCTTGATTTTATCATAACATTTTATATTTTAACAAACAAAAAAGAAGAGAGCCACTTAAAAGACAAAAAAAGATTTATAATAAAATTTAAATAAAATTTAAAATATGACAAATTGATTATCATATTTTATTATTATAAATTAAATATGATAGTATTTTATGTCTAAGAAATAATTATTAAATATAATATTAGTAGAAATATAAATTTTTAATAATATTATATTATCACGAACAAAACGCGATTTAAGAATTGAAGCAGTCGACACTTAACTAGAAAATAAGTTGACATGGTTGATGAAGGAAATGCTATAGTGCAGCAGAGCAAAGCAAGATAGAAGAGACTTAAAAGATCACTGATCGTGGATGATTTGAATGCCGAATGGGAATGACCAAGGGTTGGTCCATCACATCTTTTGATTAATTGAACCAATATTCTAAACCTTAACTTAGGAAGCATCCAATCATGCACTCTGTCATGCCGCTATAACACATGAGCTTGGGCATTCGTACCACACTAATGTTCTATAGCAGCACATAGAACAATCCTTTGGGCATTCATACCACACTAAGCTCATAGGATCTGTTCTCTAAGTTGGCTGATATAAACAAAGCAAATAATGTAATGACTTAAGAGCGGGCATAGGTGAATGATAAGAAACTAAAGATTGAGATGGAACAACCAAGGGACGAGAATTCCATGCTTTAGTAGAATAGTCAAGCCTAACTTTTGTGTTTGGGTCCGGGTAGGTGTAATATTTTTTTTTCCCATTCAAAAAATCTTATATGGTGAGATGTCAATATTGCTTGATAGGTATGCCATTATTATTGATAGGGAACATAGTTACTGGGTTTAATTTTAGCATAGTGCATCATGTGGGGCTTAAGATGCGCATGGCTATGCTGGTCCCATGCCAATTAGTGCTAAAATGATCAAGGCTGCTTATAGGAAGCTTGGTATTGACTTGTTAATGACTCATTTGGGTTTAACTAAGCTAAAAATAAATAATGCTCAAATGATTTCAAAACTAGCTTATATGGAAGTAGTATCAAATAATAAAAAGCTTAAAACCTCGCGAAATATAACAAAACCTGACTCGGGTTCACTAAGAAGCTTAAATCAAATCTCATTTCATTCATGCTCATCAAACATTCTTCTAAGCTTGGTTTGAGCTTGAGCCAAGTAACTTTTATTTAATAAAATAGGTCCAAGAAAATTATCACTCAGCTCGAATCGATCATTTGTTTCTTTATTACATAATTGGAATTCATATCGCTGGGTTCTATTTGGATTGGCTGTTAGAGCATCTTTAATTAATGGCCATCGCTAAATAGTTATGTGAGCTAGCTATTGCTAACAGCTAATTCAAACAGAATATATGCAAGGCTCAACCTTATACATTGTAGTAAGAAATCATCAAATGTGCTTAGAACAAGATATAGAGCTCTTAAATATGGTGCATCAGTAATAACAACTAAAATTAGTGAAGTTTGCCATCTAATTTGGATGTGGCTCATTATCCTAATTGATCATCACTTTCTTCTCAACAAGTCTTGGGAAGAGATGGCTGCAATAATCTTGGCTGTCTGCTTGATGTACCCTGGGCCTAGCCATTGCACTGATTCATTATTCCAGAGGAGGTCCACACCAACCCTCTGGCCAAAAACAAGTAATTTATTTTGCAAAGCATGCCCTACTATAATCCTTGAAAACTTCATTCAACCTATTCTTTTTCTTGGATCAGCAGGATTACTGGAAAAGGAGAAGCAAAGTGATGGGTTAGTAGTTAGTACCTGGTGGGTTTATAATTGATTTCTTTTTCACATCCTCATGGCAGCCAAATCAGGTTATGAATGCCAAGATGAGACAGCAGAAAGAAGTGAGAAACATCATTGTTGCTTGCAAATTGAGTGTTTTCCCTAAGATGCCATTCATGCTTTTTCCAAAGAAAAAGGCTAGATGTTGTTAAAAAAAAGAAAAAGAGCTGACTTAGGATTTGTTTGTTGGAGTGTCTAACTCAATGACTCATCTAAGCATTTGAAACATTTTTTTTCCTTCTTTCTTTTTCTGTGCATCCAAGAACTAAATCTTTGCCTAGGGGATGATGGTGGTTTCTGCTCTGTCCATCATCAACTTCCTCTTATGGCCTCTAGATTGTGTTTATTATGTCTCTCTGTTATGATGGGTGCTGACAGCTGAGCAGATTACTTTCTCAAGGGGAAGAAGATCTGAGAGTAATCAAGGACAAAAGGTGTTCTTGTTTCCAGAGCCTTTTTTGGCACTAGGTCAAGAGAAGAATAAAGCCTTGGAAATGGAGAGCCATTGGAATGAAGCCAATGATAGATATATATATATATATATATATATATATATGGGCACATGATTTAATTATAATATTAAAAAATGCAAAAAAACATAATTGTACTAAAAATTTTAAAGTTGGTGTAAAAAATTTAAAAATTTAATTTTTGGTAATAAAAAATTAAAATCTATATTTTTAGAATATGAGATCTCTCTTCAAACCTCTTCCTCTAGAGGTGGGTGTCAGCCAATTAGGTTATCGCTATTGATCAAAAAATTGAAAATATAAAGTGATGGATCTGATTTAAAAAATCTAAAATATTAATGTAAAATGACTCAATGTATAGAAAATTAGTTTTTAAAGGATATGATTAACTATGCTCATTAAAAGAAGGGTTGCAGGAAGAAAATACAAAAGTTTCGTAAGCTTTTCATATGGATGATAAAAATAATATTTAGTTGTCCATTCAGAAGTCTCGTTGGTCTATCTGACTTTATCTAATTGCCTCTCTTGAAGGAAAAATAAGTACAAAAAAAATGCATGAATGAGATATTAGTTTACATCATCAAGCGCACTTAGGATTGAAAATTAATGTAGTTGTTTGCATTAGCAGAGTCACATAGTCTATTTAATATTGCTAAAAAAAGAATTTATGATACCCTAATTTATTGGTGCCATGGCGCGACCATTTATCGCTATCTCATAGATAGTCTTTTCTCTTTGCCCACTGATTTTTAAACATTCAAATCGGCTAATATCATTTGTAACACTGAGTCCATATAATTTAAAAAGCTTAAGTATAAAATAATTGATAGCAAATGAATTTAAATTATAAGTTTTTCAAACTTTTCTTTCGTATTGATATCAAAATATTTGATATATCATAAGATTTATATATATAATGCAAGCATAAATATAGCAAGTTTCTAACAAAACACCTATTGTTAAGGAAGCAATAACCTAATACAATAGCCAAGAAGAGTTAGCTATGCCAAGCAAGTAGGTTTGTTATTAGAATAAAAATGGATTAGGTTATGGTACGGTGATAAAAAGGTCATATGCATACAATAAAGATTTACATTCTTAAATCAGTGCTATGAAGAGCAGCATTAGTTATATAGGTTAATGAAAGACATGATAGCTGTGATGATTATTTTAAGAATATAGTCTATTAACTATTGTATTGATTGTTAACCCATCTTCATTATTTATTAAGTGATATTCCTGATGTCCATATGGCCTTTTTAGTATGGTTGTACATCTAGATTTGATTTGTAGGAATAAATACTTTAGAGGAAGAAGCCTGCATTCACAAGAAAGCATAATCGATCAACTGCTGCATTTATAGTTAACAGATGACATGAACCCATTTTAATTATTTACTTTGTCATGATCATGATTTAAATGTAGCATTTGCTTGCCATATAAACAATATCTGCCTTTTGCATCATCATCTCCCATGCAAGATGTTAGTCCATTAGGTAGTATTTGAAATAGGGGATAAAGGGATATCCAAGGGATATCTCCTTTTATTCCCATAAAGCCATAACTACAAGGGATAGCAGAGAATAAAGTTAACCAAAGGGATAATCCATGTTAACCATTGGATATCCCCTTAATTTATTTCCTAGAAAATAAGAATAGCTGGTTATCCCTCCAAATAAGAGTAAAAAAAGGTTATCCTATGAATTTACTTTTTGCATTTGATATGATCAATGGAATAGCCAAGGAATATCTCTGGGGATAGCCAAGGATAAACTTATCCCATACACTTATCCATGGTTAATATTTTTCCTATCAAACACTACCTTAATCATATCTAATGTAGGTGGCTCTTTCCATGTGAAAAATCTTTCCAAAAATTTCTTGCAAGTGTGGAACAGCAAAGTCTGTTAGACCTAACCAGATTGGATCAATTTGGAAATATATTTGAAAGTAAACCTATTTGAATTGGATTCTTAAAAATGAAACTAAAACCGAATTGATTGTTCCATTAAATCGAATCAAACCGAACTAAAAAGCAAACTTATTTGAATTGGTTCATTTTCTTGGTTTGTTTACCTTTGCTTTAGATTAACATGAGTTGATTTCTATAGTAAAACTCAGATGATCAAATAATATCTTAATTATTTATAATGGCAAAAATATAACTTTCACATCGCTTAGTTATTCACATGCACGTTAAACGTAAGTGCTCATGTGTGTGTATATATAAATCTTAATTTTAATTATACTAAAATAAAATTCATATAACAAAAATGACTTAAAAAATAAAGAGCTTATTCAAAATAAAAAATTATAGCGTGAATGGAACAATCGATTTTACCTAATAAATACAATAAATAACTATACTCTAACGAACGATAAAGATCAACATAAGATGTGATTTTACCAAATTTTTTTTTTAAAATTTATTAAACCAAGATCGAATCGAGATATAAAATTTTAA
Source organism: Calamus simplicifolius (assembly GCA_900491605.1). NCBI lineage: Eukaryota > Viridiplantae > Streptophyta > Magnoliopsida > Arecales > Arecaceae > Calamus > Calamus simplicifolius. The sequence goes on along the minus strand of UESW01003955.1, from coordinate 245,803 downwards.
ACTAAATTGAAATTTAACTCAGACCGTTTTTCTAATTTAGTTAGTTATCTCACACGTTCTTAATGTAACCACCATCATTATCTGGACCCATGCTTAAAAAAAAAAAATTTGTTACGTAATTCTTGGTTCATAGAGTTGGTGACAAGCAAGCGCATCCTTTCTCCAATCAAAAAAATTCATATCATATCAACATGTCGTGAAATAGACTGCACCAGGTTTGTTAGAGGGTCATATATCATATCATTATCAACCATGGTTGATATATGCTAGCAGGGCCACAGAATGTAATATAAACAATCCATGGTTGGTATGCCATTTTTTTAAGCCTTCAATATCTCCCCAGCCTCTTAGCATTATCCAAAAGTACAGCCTCATCAAAAATTTAACAATGTGCGTCGGCGGAGCCATCGAAAAAACTCCGTTCCTACGAAATGCTTGCCAGCTTTTCCGCCGCTATGTTAGCGCGCCATTGGAGGTCTGAAGTTTTAACCAGATAGCCCCCTAAGAGGAGATTTATTTATTCACAAGTCCTTTTTGATGGTTCACGGTCCTAAATGCCCCTATAATTTTCTCATTATTACGCAAGCACCCACCGTAGAGGAATCTCAACCGTCCGCACGGTTCACGCCATACATCGAACGGTGCTGATTTGTCGCCCATCGACGGCATGTTTACCCGGTTGCAAAACGAAATCTCCAAGACTCCAACAGCCGTCACCGCGGTTTACGTACCGGAGCGGTTAAGTCACCCCCACCCGCTATTCGTTTGCTTCAAGGGCGTGCCGCACTTTAGTGAGATGTTTTTGAAATAGGGAGCAACAAAAGACTGTTATATAATTTTGGTAACCGTTGGATCATTTTACTGATGCTAGCCCTCTTATAAGTTTAATTTCTATAAAAGAGGCTGAAAGAATGTTTCATCGACCGCAATGAATCTTTCATCATCAAACAGTCTTGAAAGAATGTTTGAACAAATTTTTTATATCAAATTAAATGACATATTTTGTACCATCATCGCTATCAAAGACGCTATTTATCTTTCAAAGGTGAAGGCTTTCAGAAGATAAGCATTGCCCTATGACCACAAGAATATTTTTTTTGTTCTCAAAAGGTATAATTATAAAATATAAAAATTAAAAAATTATTATTTTTTTTAAACTTATTCTTTGAAGCAAATTATTATTATAAAAAATTAATTATTTTTTCAGTTATTTTTTAGATAAAATTTATCCTATAAATAACTATTTTTTCTACCGAACACAACAAAATAATTGAAAGATTCCGTTCATCTGGAACGTGCGACGTGTCCATTATTTACGTGGCGTTTACTTTCTTGATTTGAACCGTAGTTCTATACGAATGATATCTGCTCCGACGTACTACCGGCAAGGGAAGGGCCTTTTGGTCAAAGGAACTCCCTCCTTGCCTTTTTTTTTTTTTTGAAAGGATACCGTTTCTTAGTCACCTTCTTTTGTTTAATTAACAACGGCGGCCTTTTTAACGCCTCCCCTAGAATCTTTTCTCTGTAGCGCTCTCGACTGAGGTTGTTCGCTGAGGCGAGTAGGGTTTCATTTCGATCGACCGACCGATTGACGGGCTTGAAGGTGAAACCCAGTGATCACTGTGTGGAATCTTCCCTGGTTTGTTTCCCATTTGGATTTTTTTTGAGTAGATCGATGCAGTATTCTCCGATCTTTGTTCGGACCTACATTCCTTCAAGATCGCAGGAAATGGTGGATTTAGTTTGATTTAAGGGTTTTTTCTGTGTTTTTTGGTTTGATCCTGAGATACAAATATTTCACCTTGCTTTCTTAGATTTCTCGTAGTATCAGATCGAGACTTATAATTGTGATTTTTGTTCCCCGTTCTTTATGCGAAGTGATGCGGATTTGTTACATGTTTTTCTCTAGAAGTCGTGTTTTGTGCTGAATCTTGTAGGTAAGTTCTGAAAATGAGCTAAAAATTGAGTTTGGTCTGTGGGAAAGTTCTAAACGTGAGCTAAGGATCGAGGTTTCTATTTATCTTGCAGTGGGTTTTGAAGGATTTCTTGTTAGGAGATGGGTTTGTGCTGTGATTACGCCTGATTCGAGGGGAGGATCTGATCATTACCTGCTTGAAATATCTTGGATGAGGGCGCGATTGTGCTGAACTGCATCATTGGATAATGGAGGTTCTATCTGAGAATCCTAGTGAGGATGGGGCGAAAAAAAAGCAATCCTCAGTGGCTTCAGCTGCAAGTGCGAAGAAATCATCGAATTTGGCGAAACCTGGTGGAGTCATGCCAGCATCTAAAGCTTCCGGGACTGTTTCTTGTGTCAGGAAGAAGACGGTAGCCGGGGGGGCACCAGATGTGAGTTCCAGTAGGTCTAATTCCAGTTTTGCGAAGCCAACTATCAGTTCGAATGCTGCTTCTTTGTATAGAAGAAACAGTACCGGAGGCGTGGCAGAGAAGCACCCGGCATCGGCTCCAAAACGACAGGAAAATGGAGGTGTAATTGATGTTAAAAAGGTGTCTCCATCGATTTCAGATCCCGGAAAGAGAAGTACCGTTGAAAGTAGGCGTTCATCACTGTCTTCTGTTAGCTCAAAAGTTCCGAACTCGGTGACACGCTCGGAGAGAGGGAAGTCACCTGCACTCTCACACTTGTCCTCTACCAGGTCTGATAGTGGCAAGGCTGATTCGACAAGGAAGCCCTCTGTCAGGCCATCAATATCAGTTGCTTCTTCGAAAAGGGTGTCCTCATCTTCAGTGGACAGTTCCAGTGGCCGCAGTAGTCTCAGAAGGGTGGCTTCTAATGTTTCTTCTTCGTCACCGCGTTCACCTTCAGTATCAAGCAGCTTTAAATTGGGATCCATGTCCTCATCAGGTCGGAGGAAAACTTCAACTCCAGAGACTCGTGATTCCCGTTTGATCATGCTCCCTCAGATTGATGTCAGAGCTGGGGATGAGCTGGTAAGTGCTGAATGTCACTTATGTTTGGCTGTTTTTGGGACTCTGAAACATTAGAATAAGAAAAGGAAAAATTAGAAGAAGAAGAAAGAAAAGAAAAATAAGTAAAATTACTTAGCTCGAATGTTCTATTAGCTTTAGCCCTAATACCATTATTTATCCAGCTGTTGTTTTTGCTGATTTTGTAATCATTGTCCCAGAGGCTGGATTTAAGAGGTCACAGAGTTCGTAGCCTTGGTGCCTTGAACTTGTCACCAAATTTGGAGGTAACTATATCATATTGAGTGACTATCGTAAGTTAGTTTTGTAGCTAGCTAATATCATTTCAAATGACAAAAAAGGCATTTCTCTTTTTGTGGTTTGAAATTCTTAGATCACTGACTGAATGACGCAAAATCTGTGAGAAGAACAGCTGTTTATAACTCATCTTGGTGTTTGCATTTCCCATATTTAATGATGAAAAATCTGCATTCAATTTTGTCCATTAACAACTTGTGTTCTTAAGGCTTATTATTCAACCTTTTGATTGTTGTTTGGAGAATCTCTGTCATCAGAGTTGCTTACTAACATAAGCATCGCAGTTTAGATGACTGGGAAGCTTTCTCAGTATATGCATATTATGCATGCGATGTTTCTTAATTTCTTTTTTATTTGAAATTTCTTTCTCTTATTCCATAGCAAATAACTAACTTGCACATTTTAAGATTAATCAATGTTTATTTCAAGTTCTCTTCTGGGTAGACTCGTTCCCTAATACTTGGGTTCAGACGCATAAAATAATCGTTTGACAGAACTGCAAAAGTATATGGAATGATAAAGTTGTTGAACTTAAGTCGGCTTCTCAATCAAAATGGAAAATAAAAAAAATATAGAACCTTGCATCCAATTCTTGTAAAGACAGCACATATGAAACAACTTAATGATATTTTAGAGAACAACCATATTTACTATGCGATCTTTTACACCATTATTAGTGTTTATTTCAACGTTCTTTGTTGCCCATTTTCGTTTTTCTTTTCTGGCTAAATATGCTATTATAACATGCTTATAAGTTATAACCATATGATGAACTCCATTTCAAGGGATTCTCTAGCATATACATGCTATATGTGGGACTCATTCTATCTAATTTGTATTGGTATAATTATAACAAAGCTTGATCGCACTTATTTGTTTTTTTTTTCCCTAGTAATCCTTTTGTATGATGCATTGCTATTCAAGCCACATTTTATGCTAACACATATGAAATTCTTTATACAACTTTCATCCATGTTTCTTTGGCACTCCCCCAAGCAACAATTGAAAAAAATAAAAGGAATCCATCAACACAAATTATTGCCTCTCCTGAAGTTTCAATTGAATTCTTCATCAAGTTTAGTTGAATATGAATGCAATATTGAAGTGACAAATCAACCAGATCACAAAATGTTTAGTTTTAATGATTATGCATATAGAAAAAACATTTGTTTCCAATTAAGAACTTGGCCAACATTCTGTACATGGAACGGAACACTGAATGAAGCTTCATTGTCTATTTCTGGTGCTCATCAGATTTGATGCCATAATGAGCTAAATTGGAGATGTGAGGTATTGAACTTGAAAGCAAAGCATCCAAAGGCCCTTCAGTGAAAGTTGATGCTGAATATACTGCTTTTCTTCTTTGGATGACAATCATGGGAAAGCCTTTTTCTTTTGCCTCTTATAATAATTAAGCACACTATTTTTCATGATAGAAGATAAAAACTAGGGTTGCAGTTAGAAGATGATAACAGACACGTAACTCCTGATGATGGACGAGTAACTCTTGATCGTTTATCTATTTACAAGGAAAGGGATTCATAGCAGCAATAGCTGTTTTAAAAAACACAAGTAATTAGAGCCAAACATTATTATTTTGTAGTACAAAAGCAAGCAAGATACCCAAATAAAACAAGATAAATATTCTGGCTTGGGATTGAGGAATTTTTTAGTTCTAGAACTGCTTATGCTGCCCTATGTATTGCTATGATTGTCTATCATTGATTCCAAATCACAGTGGTCCTTACCTTGCAGCCATCTCCTCTATGTGCATAACTGTATGGAGAATGACAAAGCAGTCCTTGACCTAAGTTTTCTGTCAATAAGGAAAATAAGGTTGAAAAATAGAATGAAATAGGAAAAGGTTTCTTTTGATATGGAAATAGGAGAGAATAGAGTAGGAAATGAGGGAACCAGATTAAGTAGGACACTTTTTTGTTTTTGGTTACAAGATAGCAGGAAACTTCAGTTAATTTTCATGCTTGGTGGTCACAGTAGTGCTCTATGCAGATCCACTTTCAGAGTTATGTTACGTTGTAATGCTATAGGGGTATTACCACGAGAAAGTTTTCAAGCATAAATGAATTTGAAGAAATGCATGTTTGGGTAGAGCACCAGACAATAGCATATACCCACCCAAAAGTTATGAAAAATTAATCTGGAAGTTCTACAGAATAACAGAATATCTGAATCACAGTAATGGATGGGAGGATTGAACAGTATCATAGGGGTGGATTGTCAAGCCATTCTATCACTTAGGATCTTATTAAGTAGAAAATTGATGCTCATGAAGTACTGGAGATTAAAAATTGTGATGGCATCACATTTCTTATTGTGTAATGTTTGGTTAGGATGAAGAGTTGGAGAGTGGAATGCTTTGGTTGGGTATAAGATTTGATATAAGAGGAATTTTTGGTCTAATAATTAGCTAAAAGCAAATCTGGTAGGGATTTACTTACTTGTGGGATGGTGGAGCATTTGAACTCCTATTTTTCAAGACAAGGCATCATTGTTGGGCATTGGGACAAGACTTGGACATGGTAGGATAGGACACGAGTGGGGGAACATGACATGCCTCATTGTATGACATATGACAAAAGGAATGTTGTTCTTTTTATTGTAGAAAATCTTGGGAGTTATAGATTGTCTATTGTCAAGTTATGATGCGAGGGATGGTACATGAGAAATGGAGTAACAGTGTGTTTGATGTCATGTAAAAACTTGCGATTAGAAAATAATGGAGTATGATGGTTATAATTAAGCACACAAGTTGATTGATGCAAGTTTTGTTGGCGAATTAATACATTTGTAAGGATTTGCTTTCATGGTGGTTAAAACTTGCGATTAGAAAATAATGGAGTATGATGGTTATAATTAAGCACACAAGTTGATTGATGCAAGTTTTGTTGGTGAATTAATACATTTGTAAGGATTTGCTTTCAAGTAAGGTATTTGTAATGACCTAGGACCTCACCAATGAGGTTAGCTTAGAAGGTGTTTTGTGGGCTTCTTGGTCGTGTCAAGACCCAAGATCTACTTGCATGCAATCAATATGGGACTAAATAGATGCCTACATGGGTTTGAAAACGTTTCCTCTATTTAAATTCTAGTATCCTTGCTAGACTAAGGCTTCAAGTCCAATCAAATTAAATGACACCTAATCCAAACACACACACCATGATGGGCTTGTGGTCAGTTTCAAAGGACCGGGTTTGTAGTGTCCTCTAGTCTACATGAACTATGGACTAGGTCCACTCTAATACCGTATGTAATGATGCAAGACAGACCTCATCTAAAAAAAAGCTAGCTAAGGTGTTTTTTTTTTAGGGGGGGGATGGATTGCTTGGCTTTGCATACATATCCATGATCTATTTGACACATTCAATTTGAGACTAAAAATACATATCCACATGAGTCCTCACAATGTTATGCATCTACAGGGCAGTTTAGCATGGTGCATGACTCCTCACAATATCATGCATCAATAGGGTAGTTTAGCATGGCGATGGGGCTGCTTGAGGCTTAGATCGCTTCAATTGGTGCAGTGTAGTTACATTAAGGGATGTTTTTAGGTTTAATGAATGTTCTCTTGAGTTGGTGCTGTGGTCAGTGGTGATGCAATGATTATGTTGGCTTGTATATGAGAGGTTATATTAGTTTTGGGTTAAATAGCCTACATGAGAGTTCAGGACCTAGTTTGATTTTATTAGGTTTACGTTACCTACTTTGGTCTCTCTAGGTCTAGTTTAGTTTGTTTTTGTGTAGCCTAGTTATGATTTTTAAGGATTTGTCTAGTTCAGGTTGGCTAAGATGAGCTAGGTTGGACTTCTGTAGGTATTAAGCCAGGTTAAAAAGGTTTCCTGCGCTAGGCAGGTTTGGTGGATCATGGAAAGGCTTAAGGTTTCAAATGCCAAGTGGGTTAGGTAAGAGCACAAGTATATGGAGAATGCTAGTTTTGGTGTACACAATCTGCATGCCTAATACATATCCCTAACGAACAATTTTTACCAAGGCCTGCAGCACTAGCATCGAGACTCGTACTGATACATCACTAGTTCGATACGATACGGGTTGGTCTAGTACAATACGCATCCATACCAAGCTACGGTGCTATTTTTTTCACTTTCAACCACTCGATACTGAGTGGTATGAGTTGGTATGGACTAGTTCGATTTATACCGAATTGAAACTCGGTGTCATACCAGTGCCTTACTGGTATGGTTTGGTATAGCAGACTTTCATTTTTATTAATGGTTTATTAGGCATAAAATTTATCTGGTTTTGCATTTATGTGGGGACGAGTGATCTATCTTTAGCTGATAATGTTAATTTAATTATATAATAACTTGTATTTCTAGTTTGGCTGAATATGATTAGATAAGGTGGGACTCCTGCTTCTTCATTTAGACGGTTGGGATTTCTCTTTCCCTTGACAGCATTTATAACCCTTCAATTTATTTTCTTAGGAATTAACTTTTTAAATAAAACCATTGTTAGGCTAGCTATGCTCTATGAAACAGAGTGTTGGACAATACTGAAACAACATGTGAATAAATTAAGTGTAATAGAAATGCACATGTTAAGATGGACATATGGTAAAACTTTAAAAGCTAGAATTAGAAATAAATATATATGTAAATGATAGGAGTAGCCCCAATTGAAAATAAATGCGAGAAAACCGATTACAGTTGTTTGGACATATACAACGAAGACCTTTAGATGCTCTAATTAGAAAGAATGATCTTTTAATAGTCTATGGTAATGATAGAGGTAGAGGTAGACTTAAACTAATATGAACGAAAATAATTAAGAGAGATATAATTATTTGTAATTTGAGTATCACTTAGTCCTGAATAGAGCAAGTGAAGGAAGCAGATTCATGTAGCCGACCCCATGTAGCTGGGAAAAGGCTTAGACTAGTTGAGGAATTAACTTTCTAAATGAAGGCTTAAGGTTTCTAGTGTTAAAAGGGTTATAAAAATCAAGCAGTTAATTCTTACATAAATGAAAAGAAAATGCAAAATCATTGTACATTTGATTTGAGTTGGGAAGCAGATTCATGTAGCCGACCCTATGTAGTTGGGAGAAGGCTTAGTTGAGTTGAGTTGAGTTGAGATTGTACATTTGAGACAATTCTCAGAGTAATTACTTTTATGATTAGTAACATCTCTAGTTTGTAGTTTGTTTATCTCAGGGACAATCTGCTATCATCCGTGGAGGATATTGAGATTTTGAAGCGCGTGAAGGTATGCTTTCTTGATTAATTGCTTTAGAATCTTTTCTTTTTTGTCTTTTAAGTTCAGTAACTTTTTGCCTTTCTAGCATCTCCATTACCCAACAGTTGAGAGCATGTCAATAGCTTGGGATTGAATGGGTATATTCTTTTCTATGCCCACCTTGTAGGTTCTTGATCTGAGCTTTAATGATTTTAAGGGACCTGGTTTTGAGCCTCTTGGAAATTGCAAAGCCCTGCAGGTTTGCACATCTCTTATCTCTGCTTATTTCCTTGGAAAATAAAATATGCTCGACACCATTATATTTTACAAAATTTCCATTTCTGCAACAAGACATGATGTATAACTTGTTATTCAGCAACTTTATCTTGCTGGAAATCAAATAACTTCGCTAGCAACCCTTCCTCAACTTCCTAACCTTGAGGTAACTTGTATCATATTCCTAACCTTGATACCATCTCCTTTTCAATTACCGTGCATTATTAACTGTCTTTACAAGTCTGAAAAAGAATTTCCTTTTCTTCCAGTTTCTCTCTGTTGCTCAAAACAGGTTAAAATCACTTTGCATGGCCAGTCAGCCTCGGCTTCAGGTCAGTCTTAACTTATACTAATTAGTAATGCTTTCTTGCAGTCCTTTTATTTGTTTGTTTGGGATTCACACAGGTGCTGGCAGCCAGCAAAAACAAAATATCAACTCTGAAGGGTTTCCCACACTTACCACTACTTGAGGTAGATTTGGTTTTTGTCTCATTTATTTATAAACATAAACAAATTGCTTATTTTTTTGCCACTTTTCTGAATGCCAGCCGATAAATTTCTTGCATCGTGACCCCAAGACTGCTTATACCATGCTTGCTGGATATTATTTGAACACACTTCAAAAGCTTGATACTTTGATCTGAGAACTACTTATATTTCATAGGAATAAATGTTCAGATTTGTTTAGTTGACTTAAGGTTGTTAAACATAAACAGAAGTTGTTGAATTTCAAAAATGGCTTTGTTAAAATTGTTTCTTTATTGTAAACCAAGTATGAGATTACCTTATGGTGCAGTAAACACATGGATGAAACCTTTGGAGTAATGGCTGTCTAACATGATATCTTTAGTGGGGTGTTTAGCATGGGGGGATCCTTCGAGGATTATTGGTGAGCCGGGTGGAGGTGATAAGATCACCATGTTTAATTGCACTTTAGTGATCTTATATGATAGTAATCTAGGATCACCACCACCTTTAGAATCACCACCTAACCTAATGATCCCATGTCCATCTATGAGGTCTGGTATATAAGATCACCTCCGGATAGTGATTTTGATTTGAGATTTAGAGACTAAAATAACCCTTTTCTATATAAAATGCTTAATATTATTTTTATATTAATACAATTTAATATTATAAGATTATATTATTTTAATATAATATAATATAATATAATTATATTATAATAAGAGGTAAATTTGATTATATTCGAATGTAGTCCATCCTAAATCCGGTCATCTCCCTTACCCTTTGATGCACACAGTTCACGGATCCCATAGATGGAAAAAGTGGAAAAGGTGGGTGGCTTTGGTATTGATGCAGATCAAAAGGTAGGAAAGGTGACCAAATTTTAGACTTGGCTGTATTTGAATATAGCCAAACCTATCAGTTATAATAGTATAATTATTATATTATAATATAATGCTATATAATATTATATTATAATAATAATAATACAATATTATTATGTTATATCATAATATAATATTACAAAAATAATATTATAATTTAATCTAAGCATTATAATAATGAATAATGTGAAATAATAATAAATTATTATGATACTTGCAAAATATGTTAGGCGATATCTGTTTAAAGTAACGAGGTTAATTAATTGGGAGCAATTTTGGTATTTCATGGTTGCTGATTTAGGATTTCTATGGTATACCAAATGCGATGATCTTTAATTACTGGTATATATTATACTGAATACAATGATCTTAGATTATCGAAAATCAGATCACTTCGATATAAGGATCACTAATGATCTAAGATCATCATGGTGTCCTATTTGGGTTACTAAATGCCTTCTAGCAGTACAAGTGTCAGTATGTGTTTATCATAGTGTATATGCATCCAGACACAAGGTCAAACAAGTTTCCTCCCAATGTCTTTCTCACTAGAAAAGTTTAGTTTGTTTTGGATGATGTGTATGAAAGGAATATGATGCATGAAAGATGTTGAGCTATGATGCATGTAGCAACTCTTACTATGGATGATGATTCTGGTGATGACAATTTATTGACCAAGTGAACAGTGATGTCTACTGCAGGCCAATTTTTCTAAATTGGCAACCAAACGGTATTTGAAAGTGCTACCATAAATTGTTTATTGTTATTTGTGGTGAAATTTATATTTTGTAGTAGCAACTTTTGGAGAATAACCTTAGATATCTTACTCTAGAAAATCCAAATCATATCTCTTGGTCCTTGCAAAAGAGAAATGTTTGTTTGATGCTAGTTCTTTTATGGCGTATACCAATGGAACTTTAAATACGTGCAGCATTTGCGTGTGGAAGAGAATCCTATGCTAGAGATGCCTCACTTAGAAGCTGCTTCCATATTGCTTGTTGGCCCAACACTTAAGAAGTTTAACGACAGAGGTATCTTTGAAATTCTTCATTCTTTAATCATTTTGCAGATTTTATAATAGAGCTTTTATTGATAGAGTTGCTATTAACTATATTTCTAGTGCACGTCCATTTTGTGTTTTACTTATGAAATATATTTTTGTCTCATCTGACTTTTGTCTTGCTTCTCTGCCTTACTCTTTTCTTTTCTCTTTTTTCCCCAGTATGCCTGGTATTCTAGCATTATTCCATGCAAGGTTTTCTGTATTGACCATACTGCTTGGTACCAGGTTGTTGCACCAATCTGATAAGGTATGAGTATGGTATGAGGTCTCCATACAGTTGTACCAACACATGGTACTGCTGTGGACTTGCCTCCTGCAAGTGTATTGCTGTGGTACCGACCAGACCTGTATAAGCTAGCTGTACAGGTCTGGCACCTTAAAAATCTCAATTTTGTACGTTTTATTAAAATATTGACTCCCCTTTAAGGTTTTTTTATATCGTGGATTAAGGTACAATGACTTTTCGGTTTGTAGGGTTGCATTTCATGCTATATTTGATAGTTACGTCAAGGTAATCATGTACATGTCTTTGGATCCTTTATGCTGGTCCATGGTGGTTGATATTTATTCATGTTGATGTGCAAGTTTTGGCACAGACTCACATGGATAACACTGACTTTGCATGAACATATACTTTGCTCTGGGGATAACAATGTTTGGTATGATATGGATTCATACTGTGCCTATCAGTAACCAGCAAAGTTATGGCACATCATACTTTAATCCTGAGTTTATACAGGGTTGTTTTGAAACATTAATTTGGCTGGCTGCTTAGATAGGCTTGCCTGAAATTGGATACTCCAAACTATCTATTATGTCAGATCCAAATTCTTGATTCAACAAACTTCCTGGACTGTGATCTATGAAAACTGTCATTAAAATCATGGATAGATTTTATTTTCTTCTTGATGCATGACCTGTCAACGACATAATTAGCTAAATTGGCGGCTCATTTGATTTGTTTAAATGAGTTGCTACAAGTTTTTTTATATGTAATATATGTGTGTGCCCACCTTCTATTAATATATTTACTGGTTTGTATGATTTCTTATTTGAAATTGTGGGGTTGAACAAGGGACTAACCTCTGTCAACGGTGGAAGCGATGGAGAATTGGTTTTTGGAAGGAGACTACTAGAGTCTTCCAAGGTCATACCTTAGGCTATGGTGCTAGAGAGGGAAAGAAAGAGGGAGAGAGGGCTTTGTTGGTGCTGTTGCTTCTTTCGTTTTCCACCACCACTCAACAAAGCATACCTTCTTTGTTTTATGGAACGGAACACATGAGGCGGATGCTGCCTCATGGCCGCGCTTCACCGAGAGGCCATGACCTACGTGGGGGAAAGCTTGTATGGATGTATGACCTAGCACCCAATGCCACTTCAGCTAACAATCTTCCACTCATCTATATAGAAACAATGCTCACAACTTCACCTCTCTCCCTATGCAGTGTAATAGAGCGCATGACCAGATGAAACTCATACGTAGTGAAACACATATTGGAAGTGTTGCATTAAGTTAACACATAACTGACGCAGCACACAGTCAGTTTAATCTTGTCTGTATCCAGAAAATCCGATCACACTTGGTCAAGTACTCTTAACCCCTCAAGAGACTCAACTCTAAGTAGTACTTGAGATTATGAAGTCATATTTGTGTCTATGATCATATGCAATCTATGCATATAATTGCCCAACTATAGATCACAAACTTAAGATGTGTTCGCAAATAATCTTTCTTGGACACTTATATCAATTCATCCTTGTTCGGTTAACTTCCTAGTATTGTCTCATGGGATTGTATCATTCATGGCCTTGGATAGAAAAGCTAAGAAAGTTATCTTAAACTCGAACTTCAGGACACTACATAGTTGTAGTGCTCACACATGATAGAGAGGGAATCTATTATGTCGCCCCCTACTAAGTCGACTTCAGCACATGCAATATAATGCATGCTACGGCGGAGTGCTCACTCAATGAGCCATGTCAAACTTAAATGCCATACAAACCCAAGTCCAGATGTTACAAAAATGTCTGACTTGAGCACATACACATATGCTCTCATTCGGCTACTTCAGGCTTGATATTTATTTGCTGGCACAATAATATACATACTTCGTACTCAATTTTTTTAAGTATCATCTTAGTCCTAACAGAGGTGACTTTCTTACATTTTATGCAACTCAGTAGCATGAAATCCTTTTACAGCTCATGCATTTGTCATGCTTTATGCATATGTATGCATTATTCCATAACATTGCTACTTAAGCTTTTATTATGGTTACTCTAATCTCATTCAACAACTCTAGCGTTTATTATGGTCACTTTAGTCTCAATAGCATGAAATCCTTTTACAACCTATGCACACAATTTCAGTAGTGAATAATTGTGTATAAATATGAGAAAATAAGAGGTGCTATGGTGTGTCTTGATACTCATGGGTCCATAGATATCTGAGAGTACTATGTTTAAAGGCTGAGAGGCCCTAGAAGCCTTACCAAAAGGCTTTCTTGATGCCTTTTTTTTTTTTTGTTAAACAAGGCTTACATATAGGGAGATTTATCTTGCTGAGGGGGCTCAATAGCCCTTCTCGAGCCTGTCTAGCAATTCAATCTTGGCCCACATAACCAAGTCTGGCATGCCATATCAGACTATCATTATCTGCAGGAAAAGAAGCATATGAAAACGAGGAATAATGATCACTGAAATCAACATCAAGTCTGAAGAACCTCCATGATAAATGCCCACAAAAGGATAAATATCATCAATATATACAAACAATTGATGTCTAGAGAAATAAAAAGTGTAGTAAAAAACTAACAAAGCAAGAACAGAACACAGATTACACTGGATGGTTGGGATGTACAAAACATTGTATAGGAGTAAGATATGTTCACCACATAATCTAATGCAATAAGCTCCTACTCCCAATACCTGCTCACGTAAATCATTCCCAAGAATAATATACTGGATGCCTGCTGGAATTTGGTGAAAATCCACTATCCAACTTAATCTCGCATTGTGTTCTCTCTTATATTTACAATTCAATTAGGGACTGTGTTAGTAACTAATGCATATGAACAAATATTGAGAGAGCTCATTGTGGAGTATACCTTCTTTGGCTCAGTGCAGTTATGAGCAAGATGGCCTTCTACCTTACAGTTGTAGCATTTAATCTTTACTACATCTTTTTTGCCACTCCTTATTGGGCCTCTCCTTAATTTGGCTACTTTCTTTTCTCTAAGTTCTTATGCACTTCTGTTACCTGCCTTGCCCCTCTTTCTACACTTGGGTCTTGAAGGCCCGGCTTGGGCCACATAGGCCAAAGGGCAAGAAGTTTTAATACGCTTGGCCTCCAACTCAAGATAACAAGATATGCCCTTAAAGGTCTTGATGTTCTCACTATGAATCATCAAGAGCTTCATTTGACTCCACTGAGGGTTGGGGGCAGTGAACTTGCTGCTCATCAGTAAGGTCAACTCCAGCATTCATTAGATCCCTATCATGTTCTCCATCACACAAAATGGTCGGACATCGAATGATTCAGATTCTTGGTATACTATATAAACCTTAGGTTTAGGGCATGTAGCCGCGTCGCTAAGGTTTGGCTATACCTAATCTTGAGTTGATTCCACATTGATTGGACTGTCGAAGAACTCCCAAAATCTTCGATCAAATCGTTGTGCATGCTGCTTAGCATGGTAAAGTGCGCACAATGGTCCTTCACTAGTTTTCATAGACTTCTTAGTCGCGGCGATGCCATATAAAAGTATTAGGCTCTGGCAGTGTCATACTGAATATTAGGGTCTTCAAGACTTCTAATTTATTGAGCAAATATTGGATCTTCTTATGCCGCATATCATAATTTTACCCATCTGGCTTCTCACCTCTATTGAGGTTAGCTACTATAGCTTTGGAGGTCATCATTGCATTTAGTCAAGCAAGTTTTGAACATTAGGCACATAACTTAGTGTATTTCAATGTCAAGGAAAAATAATTCGATTTCAAATATTTCTTCTTATAAACAGGGTTAAAATTTTGATAAGCTCATAATCATCACTCATTTAATAAGATAGAACATATAATCCAATAATTTTTTATAGAACTCTTCTCTAATGTTTACAAAATCAACAGAGGTTGGAATTAATCCAAATAGCCAACACAGGCTAGAACTAATCCATATCTACATTAAGCATAAATTTCATGCCAACAAAAAACATAAAAAATTGGCATATACATTACCTAACTAAGCATAAATAGACATGCCTGCAGAAGAAAATGTAGAACAACTTAACTCATCTAAGCCTTTTCCTAACTACAAAAGAAAATGTAGAACAAATAACATAAACGATCTTCATGCACTAAGCATAAATAATTAGGTCAGCAAAAATAGCATGCAAAAATAAGCATATATTATATCTATGCACTAAGCATAAATAAGTATGTTGATAGAAAAATTTTAATAGAAAGAAAAATATATATTATGGCACTAATACTGTCCATGTATTGAGCATTAATCATCATGTCACATTTAGAAAATTCCCAATAAATTATCCATAATTTTCTATGAATTTTATGCAATTTTTTTTCTGATTTTTCTGTAATTTGTTGGATTTTTCTAGTAAGTTTTTTAAAAAAATCAAAAACTAAAAAAATAAAATCTCATGTGGCATGTCACGGCAGCACACATTAGCGTTAAGGTAGCATGGAGTGTCATGCTAGCATGACATATCGGTGTGACACATGGACTATCACGGAAGCAGTCATGTCAGCATTATCAGTCCTGTGGTGCCCCATTGTGTGCCATGTCAGCATGACACATGATGGAGCCATGCTGGCACAGGCATGGCTTGGGATAGTGCCATGTCATCAGCCCACTGCCACGTAGGCGGGACCCATGACACATCGGCGGATTTCCTTTTTACTCCAAAAAATGGAAACAAAAGGGGCTTACTGTTTGTTGAATTTATGGATGGTGCCCTTTGTTAACTCAAAGATCCCCCCTTTCTGCTCGCAGCTCATGCGACGATGACGGAGGGCCTTCCTAGCCTTTGGTGGTTGGGGAGGAGGCACTATGGCCTCTCCAACAGCCAAAGAGGGTGGTGCCAACGTTGGATTGGGGTTTGGTAGCCCCCTTCCACTGGTAGGAGGGGGGACCACAGCTGCGGTTCCCTTGGCCACAGTGGGAGGGAGAGGAAACATGAGAGGTGGCTGCAGGCTAACCAAAAGCTCTGATACCACTTTGCTGGGTTGAACAGGGGACTAAGCTCTGCCATTGGTGGAAGCAACAAAGAGTTGGTCATTAGGAGGAGGCTACAGAGTCTCCCAAGCTCACACCTTAGGTTATGGTGCAGGAGAGGGAAGGGTCACCAAAGAAAGAGGGAGGGAGGTCTTCATTTGTGCTGCTGCTTTTGTTTTCTACCACCACCCAGCAAAACAGAGCTTTTTCTGTTTTATGGAACGGAACACATGAGGCGGCTGCTGCCTGGTCGCCTTACCGAGAGGCAGCATTGAGGTCACCTCTCGGTGAGGCAGTGACCCATGTGGGGGAAACCACGCGCGGTTGCATGATTTGGCACCTAGTGCCAGGTCAGCCAACAATAATTAATTTTTAACAAATTCATGCATATCTTTCTCCTGACGAGCTAGCTATAATATATGTATGTATATGTGGCCAACTTTTATTAATATATTTACTGGTTTTGTCTGATTTCTTATTTAAAATTAATTTTAATAAAATCGTGCTGTTCTTTCTCCTGATGAGCTAGAAATTGTGTGCATGTTTGTGTGCGCTCGCGTGTCCAACTTCTATTAATATATCTACTGGTTTTGTCTGATTTCTTATTTAAAATTAATTTTAACAAAATCTTGCAGATCTTTCTTCTGATGAGCTAGAAATTGCAAAGTTATAGATTTATAATGTATGTATGCATACACGGGCACATAGTGGTTTTGTCTGATTTATTATCTAAAATTAATTTAATATAATCATTCAGATCTTTCTCCTGATGAGCTAGAAATTGCAAAGCTATATCCTGCTCATACGGCTTTGTGCATTAGGGATGGTTGGGAATTTTGCCATCCAGAACTTGCTGCAGGTATGCCTTTTTTTGGATCTAACTTGTGCTTCTTTCATTATATTTTATGGTGAAATAAGCCTCTACTTCCATGATATTTTTTTGGTGCATACCCACCCCTTTGATAATGCTGGCAACTTGTCTAGATATGGATTTAAATTGAGGTAGTAGCTGTGGTTTTTGAATTCTTGTGGTTACTGACGCTTATTCCAGAAATAGTTTGTTTGAATCATCATAATTTTTCATCTGATTAAACATGCTCCATCATAGGTTTATAAATCCATTCTGCAGGCAGCATTTGCTTATCTTGTCAGGATGAACACCAAATGGCTCAGTTCTTGGACCTGAGAGTTCGTTGCAATCTAGAACTCTGTACTTGCAAAATTAGTCTGTTTATTTTCATGGTCTATTGAAGTGCACTCCTCAAGGTTCTGAATGTCATAATTGTATCCAGACTAAAAATCTCTCACATCAGATAGAGTCAAACTTAAAATAAAACATCAAATATTCACATTTGCCTTGATTTTCTTGTGACAATTAATCTAATCATGGCAATTAGCTAGTTCAAGAATTAGGTATCACACTGGCAATGGACCAGTGCTTTACATGTCCTTGAAAAGTGTACTATATCAACACATGGTAGTTGTTATCACCTTTGATGTGCCCGCACCAATTGCCATACCATTTGTCGGAATGGTATAGTCCCAAGGGATACAGGTATTGATACCAAGGAACCATGAGATAGTTTTTCTCCTTATCTATGAATTGTGTTAAACTTATCATCTCCTTTTCTAAATACATAGACCTGAAAATTCATAGTTTGATAATCTTGGGTTCATTTTAACATATATGCCTTTTTGTAATATATCTTATCATATCAAGGATGTCTGCTTAGTTTTAACCTAGGAAGCATGGATATGGATGTGGGATATGGATCTGACATGATACGGACAAGATATCTTGAAGAATACATGCATGTACACGAGACTAACTTGGCTATACTCGAGTAGATCTCCACTCATATCTAGGTAGGACTAGATTGAATTATGGGTTTGTACATTGATGATCTGAGCTATTGAATACTGATGCACTGCATTTAAAATGCTTGAACACTAAAAGTCTTGTAATTTAGAGAGAACCCTTAGTCTATGCATCAAGTGGTCAAAAAGAAAAGACAGGTTGCATATCATGAAACAATATATGCTTTTTTGACTATTTGGTGCATCATTTAGGGGTCTTCAAATTTCATGATTTTTCATCTTTGATCACATTTAATGGCTAAGATTATCAATATTAACTTCTATCATCTAATATAAACTTGACCAGATTTAAGCAGAGATCCTCTCGAGTATAGCCAAGTCAAAATCTCTCTTTGCATTTAAGTGTGTGTATGTGTCTAAAGAGTATCCTTACAGCATGTGGGCCATCAAAATAATGTAGTCTGTACTCTATACGTTAGGATCAACTTCCATGATCTATTATCTAGTCATCGTTCAAATACATGGACCACAATTCATGCTTTATGCTTTTGATATCAACTTCATGACATCTAAAATTAACTATCATCATTAAAATGTTAGCATTTATAGAAAAAGAAAGAAAAAGAAACCCTTATAGAACTATTTCGAGCCAATCTTGAAAGTACCTAAAGCATTTTTTGAATTTTTTAAAATGATAATGTAAGTATCGGCATGTTCATAGAAGCAGCTAACATGTACTAATATCCAATTCATATCTGATATGGACATTGCGTGTGATTTGAAGTATCCATGCTTCCTAAGTTTTTAACATTCTTTATTAAAAAATTGTAACTATCACTGTTTTTTTTGTTGGACAGACTCAACCTTTTCTTTTCTAGTTGAACAATGGAAAGATCACTTGCCTCCTGGCTACATGCTTAAAGAAGCCTCCATAGATCAACCTTTTGAAGAAGATGCATGCCGGTGCCACTTTAACTTTGTCAACCTAAGCAGTGATTCTGAGTTAGTTATTAAATATCAATGGTTTATAGGAGACAGAACTCCAATGAACTTTGTGCCTATTGCTGATGCAGTAGGCGAGGTATGACATATTTGTTCTTATGTGCTTGAAATCATCAAGTTCTTCTTAGCAACAAAATATGGTAATCCATTATTGCTGCTAAATAACAAGGTGTACTGGCCAAAGCACGAGGACATTGACAGACATCTGAAGGTTGAGTGCACTCCAACACTGAAAGATATTGAATACCCTCCTATTTTTGCTGTATCATCACCTGTTTCCCCTGGTATGTATATCAAATCATACCAAGCTAGTTAAACATATTTAATTCTGTGTCCAAAAGAATACATTATCAGTTTTCACATTCAAAGCTCTCTTCTTTACATGATTCTGGCATGTTAAGGATGCATGTGGTTATGATGTGATGTGTTTGAACGGACTCACATGCTAGTTGTTTCCCAGTTCTGGTTTCTCATATGAGCTTCCTTGTACATAAAAGTTTTGTAGTGAGGGGTATTTGGTATAGTGTCTTGGTACAAATTGTGGATAAACATTGAAAAATTACAACAGTCTATTCCTGCCTATCTTAATTTTTTCTGCTTTTCTCCTTGTAAATTGAATTTGATAAACTGCACGAGATATTAGGTTCGAACTTCTCTGAGATAACTTCTCTGAGATAGCCTACAAAATGAAGCCATATACAATGGAACAATTTTCAAAGATATCATTATGTGTCTCGGTCTATCAATGAAAAAATAGCTAGATTTGGATAGTTATTGGATACTACTTCAGACACTGGGGTAAGCCTTGAAGGTTTAAATCTATAAACGCAAGGTATTGATGTATCTCATGCATGTTGCTCCAGCGCAAACCATTAGCTCACTTTGTCTGGGTAAAGCTTAAGGACTTTTTGTAAGCAAAATATGTACAACAACATTGAATTGTAACATGTAAGCAAGAATGTTATGGAATAGTTATTATTTAAATATGATTCAGAATTGCCGATCACTCTTGATATTGTTGAGATTTGTGCATCCATGCACTGTTGACCCATTCCCTAATAACTTAAGCTTTTGAATCCAGCTGGTTAATTAATGTGGTATTAAAACTTAGCTTATTGGAAGTAATGAGTTCAAATCCCCACTAAGGCAGTTAGTTATTTGATAAATCTGGTTGTCATAATAACCCATGTTAGTTGTTGTCTTAACCTGTTTATCCCTCCTTATGTGTGATCCAGGCTACATGGGAGGGCAGGATGCTGAGTTTAATATATCTTGTTGAGCCATTCCCTAACAGCTTCAGCTTTTAGGGTCAAGTAACTAGTTGACTGGTATTTCTCTCAACAACAGCCAAGATGAGCCCCCCTCTCTGGTACATATCTATCAACGGGCTCTTGATAAGTGTCAAATACTTGATAGAATAACTCAAAAAAAAACTCTAAAATAAATTTAAAATAATTCACTTTTAGTCTATCTGAACTCATGCTGGGATTTTGCAGCTTGAGCAGTGGACTTGTATGGGACAGTGAAATGACATCCACCTTACTTTGCTACAGAAGTGTTACAACAATCTGTTTTTCCACTTATGTTTTGAGCAAATTTAATACGGCAGATCCTGCATTGGTTACTATATCTTTCCTGCATGCCTGCTGATAAGAGCCCCGTGAATATTTGTAAAGGAGGGTGATAGGTTGAGTAAAGCATTATTGATCTTTATGTTGCAACCAACCTAGCAATACACATGCAGTATTGTTCTGATTGTCATATGCAGAGGGAACTGAACTTGTTTACTGTAGAAGCTCTGGTGAAGCCAAGTTTCCTAGTGACATCATCAATCCTTTGCAGTGTACTTGAAGAAAATATGAAACTCATGACATGCATGCTTGCACGTGAAAACCAATTCCTGTTTTTTAGATTTTACTTGGTTGAATTCTAATATGGCTAGTCCGTAGGTTTACAATAAAATGGAGAATGTTTGACTAAATCCTTCTTCCTTGAGATGATAAATACTATGATTGCATTTGCTTTGTACAACTTCATAGTGCAGCCCTGCAATTTCTAAATGTCCTGACATTCTTGCTAATAAAACAGAATGCTGATCTCAGTTTAACAGAGAAGGATTTTGCACAATTTGTGGACTGAGGTCATTGCTTCTAAAATAATTTAATCCTGCACTAACCTCTCTTGCTACATATAAATTGATTTTAAATAGTTTTATGATACATGGTGCAACTTTTTGGTCATTATTTGAAGGACTAAATTTACAATGAAAGCTTTCTACTCCTATTTTCTTCGTAGTCTATTGCCTCATCAAATGAGAAACTCATATTCTTTCCCTTTATATGGGCTAATTCAGTATTCTCTTTGTTTATTTTAATTTTTTTATCATAAAATCTTCATCTATGATCGTTTTGAGCTATTTTTATTCTAAAATCCGGTATCGTAAAGATTCTAGCATTTCAAGGGCTCCTGCCCCTTAGTATTCTATCATATATGCACTTGAAACATATTATGAGCTTAAGCATCCCTTGGTACCTCAAATCAACTAAACTCAACTCATCTAAGCCTTTTTCCAACTACATAGGGTCAACTACATGAATTTGCTTCCTTCACTCTGCTCTACTCAAGACTAAGTCAACATTCAAATTACAAATAGTTATATCTTTTTTAATTATTTCTGTTCACGTTAGTTTGGGTCTACCTCTATCCTTACCATGGATTGTTAAAAGATCATTCTTTCTGGCTAGAGTATCTAAAGGTCTTCGTTGTATATGTCCAAACCATCATAATCGATTTTTTCTCATTTTATCTTCAATTGGGGCTACTCTTATCATTTCTTTTATATTTTATTTCTAATTCTATCTTTTAAAGTTTTACCACATATTCATCTTAACATGCATATTTCTGTTACACTTAATTTATTCACATGATATTTTAGTATTGCCTAACACTCTGTTCCATATAGCATAGCTGGCATAATAACTGTTTTATAGAATTTTTCTTTCAATTTTAATGGAATGCGTCGATCATACAATACTTTCGAAGCACTCCTCCACTTAATCCATCGCTTTAACTCTATGATTCACATCTTCACTTATTTCAGCTTCTTGCTGGATAATTGATCCCAAATACTTAAACTTTTCATTCTTTGATATCTCTTGGCTTGCAATCTTCACTGTATCTTCATTTGTATTTCTACTTCCACTAAAATTACATTTTATGTATTCAGTTTTAGTTCCATTAATCTTAAAACCTTTTGATTCTAAAGCCTCTCTCCAAATTTCTAGCTTAGCATTTACTCCAGATTTAGTTTCATCAATCAACACTATATCATCTGCAAATAACATACATTATGGGATATCATCTTGAATATGTTTGATTAATTCATCCATAACTAATATAAAAAGATGGACTTAAAGCAGATCCTTGATGTAAACCTACATAATTAAAAATTCATTAGTTTCTCCTATTGTTGTTTTAACAATAGTTATTGCTCTATCATACATATTTTTTATCAATTCTACGTACCTTTTGGTAACTTTTTTTTTCTCTAAAATTCCATTATATTATTTCTTTAGGTACTCTATCATACGCTTTTTCTAAATTAATAAAGACCATATGAAGGTCTTTTTTTTTTTTCCTTTTCCGTACCTCTTCATCAATCTTCTTAATAAATAAATAGCTTTTATGGTCGATCTTCCAGGCATAAATCCAAATTGATTATTTGAAATCATCCATTCGTACCTCTGAGCTAGTAAATGACTTGGTTTTAGAACATGATGATAGATGTTTTGTGACAGCATGTCCTGAAATTGCTACTTCTTGTTTGGCATAAATGGTCTGCTTTTTGAAGTAGAAAATCAATGTTTCCTTTTTATTTAGTCCATCAATTTTGGACTTATCTAATGGTCTATCTTCTATGGTCGCTATTTAATATAGGAGAACTACTATATGAGAATTGATTTAATAAGCTGAATGATACTTTCAAAATAGCCTGAAAGGCTCTCCTAACATGAAAAGTTGAAGAAGTCACTATAGTAAAGTGAAATTTATGCTGATTGTGTCATACCAAGGATTCAAGTACCAGTCATACTGCCAACGTACTGGTATGCCCCACATGTATGGAATTGTACCAGTAAGTTACCATTATTGTTTTGCAGTGCAAGCTAGAGATTATTACATACTGCAAAATCATGGTTTAAACTAGATAAGAGTTCTACTTGAATTCACACATGAGCATTGTCTGTACATAGTATAGAACATTTATACATTTATGATTGATCTACCTTTCATGCCCATTGTTTGTGGCTCTTGATGCTTTTGAAATTTGAATATGTCATGGTGCATGCCGTCTTTGATAAAATAAACAGAATACTTTTACCGTCCCAAACATTCAACTCAACTCAATTCATCTAAGCCTTTTCCCAACTACATGGGGTTGGCTACATGAATCTGCCCAAAGGTTTTATGCGTTAAAGAATATTCTTATTGAGTAATGATTTCAAGGCTTAGATATAGAAGATAGATCTCAGATATTGTATCAAGTTCAGCATGGTAAAGGAGTGCATTTGACATTGACACGTCCATCTTCCTAAAGGATAAACAAATTTTACAAGGTCGACCAACTGATCTTCAAAATAAAGATGCAAATATTTTTTAGAGGAAGAAATGACACTAGGATGAATGCATCATTATTAACATCTTATAAGAACTTGTTTGCAGTTCATAAACTTTCAGATGAAGCACAGATGAAGACTAGCATTACTTGGGTTGAAAGGATGGTTTAAAGCCTTCAGCTGAAAGAATTAAAATCTACTGAAAAGAAATTAATTTGAGAATTGGTTTGAGAGTTGAATGAGGCTAGAAGCGTTTCTGCATTGACAATTTGTATTCAAAAACTGAACCAAACTGGATTGGATTTGAGAAGCACCATTTGATCAACAATAATGCTTTGCAGAGCAGGACTTTGAAGGACCCTTTGTAGACATGCGAGATGAGGTTATGACTAATTCTTGTAGTGCACTGGCTGCAAATCGGTTTTTTCAGAAAAAAGTTCTATGTCAGCGTTTATAACTAGCAAGTTAGAATTTCTCCCAATGGTCCTATTTAATTTTGGTGAACAATTGGTTAAGTTTTGAAGGAACTTACATGGAGATATGATCTAAAATAGGAACTGCTGGTGAAGTAAGATCCATGTCATGACCTCTTATATCTCGCTGCAACCCGTTAATTAAATTGGACATGTGAAAAGGCTGCATAACTCTAGGTGTAACCTTAGAATTACGGAAGGCCTGATTTTTTATTACATATATCCAGTACATCAAAAATTGAATTAAATTTAAACAGTTTTTATCTCACAAGGACCACACATTAAGTTTAATTTATTACAAATATTGGTATTAGAAAATTTAATTAATTAAATTTTTCCTTACAACTCACTCTTGCTTGAACACAGAACTTGAACCTAAGCATCCTGGGCTCTGTAAAAAGAATGCAAAAGGATATATAATGAGCCTTAGCCTAGTAATAAGCCCTCACCCACATACAAGCTTGTAATATAATCCATCATCGAAATGCGCAACATTTAGTTTCATGAACACAGGTAATAATTAAAGTAAACCAACATATCAAATTTGGGTAACTTAATTATATTCAATGAACAATAATCAGCATAATAGTAGATAATATCATCAACATATGTATTTATTGCAGCATAATTGATGTCATGCTCCAATAACACAATCATTTCCATGTATAGAAATTAATAATCAGCTCATTATAATCAATAATAGACAACAACAACCCATGTACTTATTGTAACACAATTGACATCATGCAATATCTCAAACAATTCGTCAAGTTATCAATAGCAATTTATTCATATGCTTGTGGGCAGTTAGAACAATCAGGCTTGCATGCGGGATGGCCGGCTTACATGACTAGAACAATATCTAACATTACCCATTCCGTTGAGTTATTCATGAATCTAAATTTCATTTATGAATACATGAGCAAGTAATCTAACATTTCTATTACACAATAGTGCACATCATAGATCATTTGATACTTGAAATATGCACATGTATATCACAAGATGTGTGTGTGTGTATGTGTGTATGAAGCATGTATCTATGATAATAGGTTTTCATCTACAATTGTGTAAAATAGATATAGCATGCACAATAAGAAGCATGCACATGTGATCAACATGCACAATGCAAAGCAGATGCTTACCTGTATTTGCAGCAAACCTCATCTCAAACTTTAGCGACTGCTTACCCATACCAATAACATAGAATTTAATTTAGAATTTAGAACTTTATTGGTTCAAAGTCGGGGTCTAGAATCTAGTGTTTGGACCATGGTTTAGGGTAGGATCAACTGGGTCAATGTGGATGAGGCCTTTGATGGTTGGAAAGCTAGATCACGAAGCCATACCCACAATGGATTGGTGAACAAGCCAAAGGGAAATCCTTTCCTTGTGGAGCCCTTCGATGGTTGGGGAATCAATCGCCAGGCCAAGCCCATTGTAGAACCCAATAGGGAAGGCTCTATTATAGGAAACAAGGGATCCTTCCATTGTGCTTGGGCATAGTTGGCTAGCGATTGGCTTAGCTAGAATGGGAGTGAGGCATGGAGTTCTGGAGAAGGGCTTTCGATGGTTGATTGGTTGGTTTAAGATCGTTGCCATAGGGTTAGCCTAAATATCTTGAATTGAATGGTTTGGGGCAAACCAAATATGTTTGGCTCAGTTTGGAGTCGGGATGGTTTGGCCTTTTAGTTCGATACAGGGGTGAATTGCCTATACTGCTCTGAACCATTCGTTTCAACCTTATACCAATGTATTGAACCAAACCACCCTATTTGGCCTATTTCAGGGCGGTTCATGGGTTGGAGCCTCTAAGTCTACCTGACTAGTAAATGGTGCGCTCCGTTCTGAACCGCATCGATATTGAAATGGTACCGATTCTTAGTATAACAAACCATGCTTGACATCCTCTATGGCTTTTTTTTTTTTGTGGTGGGGGAGGGGGGGGAGGGAGGGCATCAAAAGTTATCCGAGATTCTACATTTTCTTAGGTAAGTGTTATCTAGGCTACACTTAGATGAGAAAATAATTTACCCATATTCCTTGGCTATAGCGTCTGTTACCCGTGACTTTTGTAATATAACTTCCTAATTACGTTGCTAAGATTTATTCGTCTTTCTCATAATACTCTATGCTTTGAGGCTCAATTTATGTATTGATCATGCACTACTCGTTTGTCATTGATGCTTAATTTTTTAATACCAAACTATACCTTCAGTCATACTTTCAATATATATCATATATAAAATATAGTTTTTAAATAAAAATAAATATACCATCTTCTTGATTTTGTTCTTCATTTTACATGACTAGATTCCATGATGAAAGAAACAAACAAGGTTGAGAGTAGAAAGAGAAAAATTTAACGATATTAAAAAATGATGAATATGATGAAACAAGAAAAAATAACTGGACTTATTGATAACGATAAGCGAGAATTGAGAGAGGGATAAGGATATTTTAGGCATAAAAAAAGAGGCATGCTGCTTGGCTGATGGGAAACCAACTTAGTCATCTTCTTGGTGGGTAAGTCTAGTTCGTTACAAGAAGTTAATGGGTATTTGACTTACACATCTAATTTGACTAGAACAGGAGAGCATGGGTAAGTTGGTTGAAAAAGTTGATCAACTTTTTTATGGATCTTATCCATCGAATAATAGAGGCTTAAATTGATTAACATCATTACTTCCATCAAAGGTGTAGTCCTCAACTCTTTTATTCTTCGTTTTTAGTCACTTCCAACTAGAAATTAAGATCTCTTAAGGTGTCACAACTGCGGTCAAATTGATTATGCACGTCTTTACTCTATAGTCATCAATTAAAGAAGCTAATCTCATTTCATGATCGCTGCTTTATCTCATTCTCTCTTATTCTACATTGTTAAGCTAGACAAAATATGACACAAATAAAACTAGTAAAGTCTCTCTCTCCCTCCCCCCCTCCCCTCCTTGAGGGTTATAAAACCTTGTAAAGTCTTCCACTTTTGCAAATAATCCTGAAGATGAAGTAGCATTCTATGTTGCTAATCAGGCATTTTCAGAAGGAAAAACACGCAAAAGAAACTTTGAATCCATGAGACAAGTTTTTAGCTCGACGCCATTGTTTTTTTTTTTTTTTCCATGATGAGGCATGGGCAAGGGGTCCCTCCAGCAGAAACAAGGGTCTTCCCCTGCCATCTAAGGCGGCTGATGATCGCCTCACTTCGCAGAAGGGAAGGCGGCTGGTCGGGGGCCTTTGCCCGATTGTAATGAATCACCAAGCTTCTCCCTCGAAGACGATGGCAGTGATGCTTGATGAGGAAATGAGATGAAGTGGAGTCTGTGGCAGCTATGATGGTTGAATGTGATAGTAACTTGAAATGTGGTGGAAGAGGGAGAGATGCGATGGCTGGTGGCTCAACTGGATGACCAGGTGAAACAGGAAGTAGGGGCTGGTGATGGAATTTTATCTGCCTTGGGGGATATAATGGCAAAAGCCCATAAGGTTTGGTGTCTCTCACAATGACATCACTAGTCCCACCCCATTCTTGCTCGATTCTCCAGTGAATCGACTGAAATAGCCGATCATGAAGATGGTTGGGGCAGGGACATTTTCATTCCTTATTCCTTTTTTTTTTTTTCTTTTGACTTGGTCTCTGACTGAGTTAGGACCAAGTTGGACAGGTATCACATCTTAATTCCATCTTCCAATTTTCTTTCATCTGTATCAATAAGTGCTTGTTGACTTGTCAGTGGAGGATTCCTATAGGAGTACAAAACTGGTTAGGATATATAATTTAAAGAACTCTGATGGATTTTGTGATGTTAATAAAATGTTGTTGAACATTTTTGATTGTGTCCAGGGAGAAAGAAACAGCATGTGTTAAATTTTTTTTGTCAATCTTGGTAAAGCTTTTCTTAAAATACTTCTTTGTGCACCATACATACCGGGTTCCTTGAAAGTAAACGTTTGATCTATTTATGATTTTTGCTTTTATTTGCTGTTATTTGTTCTCACTACAGTTTTGTGATCAGGAACTGGATATCCAAAAGTTATAAACTTGAGAGTGCAAGGTGAACTTGTGGAGGGAAACGTGATCAAGGGTTTTGCAGAGGTTGCATGGTGTGGTGGGACACCAGGAAAAGGTGTAGCAAGGTAAGCAATATATAATGTTTATTTAGAAACATTCACTACATTGCACCTTCAAAACTGTACCGTTGCCACCTTTTGATCAATAAAATTTTTGTTCTTTTAAAGTTCGTGAGTATTTTTGGCCTTTTGTACAGTTGGTTGAGGCGAAGATGGAATAGCAGTCCTGTGGTAATAGCTGGAGCTGAAGATGAGGAATACCGGTTGGCCATAGATGACATCGATTCAAGTCTGGTTTTCATGTATACTCCAGTAACAGAAGAAGGTGTTAAGGGAGAACCACAGTATGCAATGACTGACTTTATAAAAGCAGGTGTCTGGATGTCTTTACTTTTGTAGCACTCTAGTAGCTTTGCCAAGCTTTTTTTTTTTTTTTCCCAATAGTTTTTCTAGAATATGCATGTACACTGTTATTTCCGATGATCTGCAGCCAAAGTTATTTTCTATTAGTTTGATAGCAATCATGCGATAGATCACTGATTGCGGTTATTATAGTGGAATATATCTCTGCCATTTACTTGTTAATGTGGTACTGTTCAGGATAACCATTCTTTTAAGATGTGAAGAATCGAAGTCTGTATAGGTTTATACATTTTTTACATTTGCACCCTTTGCAGATTTTAGTAGTTTTCTGCTGCTTTTATCTTTTGTTCTAGTTCTCATGACCAGGGAGGCCAGGCTTAGTGTCCACCTATCATGGTATAATTGCTTTCTCACTCTTTACATGAAAACTAGTATACCACACTTTTTTCTATGGATTCTTATATCACTATTTTTGCCAGTCAATTATATGTTGCCTCTTCTAAATGTTTTTAAATTCTTCGAATGCTTACAATACTTAGGCCTGTAAAACTTTGTTTTCAGCTGCACCATCAGTTAATAAGGTGCGGATCATTGGAGATGCTGTTGAAGGAAATACAATAAAAGGGGCTGGGGAATACTTTGGGGGGAAGGAAGGCCCGAGCAAGTTTGAGTGGTTGAGGGAGGGCAAGGGAACCGGGTATGTTATGCATTTGTTTTGAATCCTTATAGGTACTTATTGATCTCTATTGCGAGAATGTATGCACACACACACACACACACACATATATATATGTATACATACGTATACATGTATATGCATATATATATATATATACGATATGTATATGCATATATATATATATATATGTGTGTGTGTGTGTACACATACGTATACATGTATATGCATCTATATATATATGTGTGTGTGTGTACACATACGTATACATGTATATGCATCTATATATATATATATATGTGTGTGTGTACACATACGTATACATGTATATGCATCTATATATAGATGCATATACATGTATACGTATGTGTACACACACACACATATATATATAGATGCATATACATGTATACGTATGTGTACACACACACATATACACACACACACACATATGTATACATATGCATATATATATATGTGTGTGTGTGTA
Source organism: Calamus simplicifolius (assembly GCA_900491605.1). Lineage (NCBI taxonomy): Eukaryota > Viridiplantae > Streptophyta > Magnoliopsida > Arecales > Arecaceae > Calamus > Calamus simplicifolius. The sequence goes on along the minus strand of UESW01003955.1, from coordinate 215,914 downwards.
TACACATACGTATACATGTATATGCATCTATATATATATATGTGTGTGTGTGTGTGTATACACATACGTTACATGTATATGCATCTATATATATATATATCATGCATATACATGTATACGTATGTGTACACACACACACACACACATATATATATATAGATGCATATACATGTATACGTATGTGTATACACACACACATATATATGTATACACATACGTATACATGTATATGCATCTATATATGTGTGTGTGTGTGTATACACTACGTATACATGTATATGCATCTATATATGTGTGTGTGTGTGTTATACACATATATATATATAGATGCATATACATGTATATGTATACACACACACACACATGCCATGTATACGTATGTGTGTGTGTACACACGTATACATGCATCTATATATATATGTGTGTGTGTGTGTGTATATATATATGTATATGCATCTATATATATATATATATATATATAGATGCATATACATGTATACGTATGTGTATACATATATATATATGTGTGTGTTGTGTGTGTATTTTACAAATTTGACAATCTTGGTATTAGACTTTATACCAGTATCATGTTGGTACAGTGTTGGTACTTAGATACAGGGTTGGTTCAGCCTACTGACACTTGGTACTCTCCATTATTGAGTATTGGTTTAGTACTAGTATGGTATACCTGGTATGGGGCAGTATGAACTAAAACTGCGCACCTTGATTTCTTCCATATACTATCCATGCAACATTGTGTTAACTTGCATGCTGTGAGTGACTATAGTTCATGTTTCTCAAGTGCACCTTTTGATACTACTAAAGGAAGTTGTATTTAATCTTGTGCTTCAGTTATTATATCAGTTTGCTCATTATAACTATTTTTTGTAATGCCACTTATGTTTCTCATGGTTGTATTATTTGTTTGCATCAGTCCTTGTGACTAAGAAAATTGATATGTACTATTTAAATGTCTTCAGCTTTTTAGTGTCATCCTTTGTCCAACACCACCTTTCTTGTGCAGTAAATTTATATTATTATCATCTGGTACTGCTGAGTATACCCTGACAAAGGAGGATGTGGGGCGGCGCCTTGCATTTGTTTATGTACCAATTAATCTCGAAGGTATTTAAATTTCCTACACATTCTAAGTTATTCAAGTATCATAGTTATGTTATTGTTAAGTTACGAAATAATTATACTTGGCCAGGCCTGGAGGGAGAATCAGCATCTGCAATGACAGAGATTGTAAAGCAAGGTAGAAATTAAGTGGTACATCAGTTTTATTTATATAAAGCTGCAATATATAAGATTCTCTCTCTTTTTTTCTATTTATTCTTTAATTTATTTTCAGCCCCCCCAAAGGTCACCAATTTGAAAATAGTTGGAGACATGAGAGAAGGGAATAAGGTGACTGTCACTGCAACTGTCACTAGGGGAACTGAGGGTTCCAGTAGGGTCCAATGGTTCAAAACAACGTCCTCAAAATTGGAGGGAGAAAATGGACTTGAAGCTATTAGTACTTCTAAAATTGCGAAGGTTGGAAATCTTGAGTTTGCTGTCACTTTACTAAGGATCATTATTTAATTGTTAATGTAGGTTATCTTTGTGATTTACTTGCTCAATTTGTCTAATCATGTTAATAGATGCTGTCGTATTAACAATTAAAATATGATACAGAAATACTGGTTTTGACCTTTCTCAGGCATTTCGTATTCCCCTTGGTGCTGTGGTTGCTATATTGTTGCAAAATTTACTCCCATGGCCCCTGATGGTGAAGCTGGTGAACCAGCATACATTATATCAGAAAAAGTTGTTGAAAGTAAGTTAGTAGTGCATTTCTTTGCTAGCTTTTGTAATGGAATTTGCTTAATTTCTGAAATAAAAGCTGAAACTTTAATCCATGAATGTCATGATGGCCAAAAACATCCACAGTTAAGATTAAATATTTATATTTTGATCATGATAAATAAAACTTTTTAACTTTTTTGCGATATATTGCATGTATTCTCTCTCTCTCCCCCCCCCCTTCCTCCTCTTCAACCAAATTCATTCATAGCAGGTGATCATGCTATATTGTACTATATATTCAGATACCAAGTTGATGCCCAAAGAACATCGGATTGGAATATCCCTATTTTTAGGTAGAATAAAATAGAAAAGATTAAGCACATCCACAGCACGGACATTGATGCACATGCAAGGAACCCCTGTAGGAAGAGTCTGACCATGCATGGAAAGAGAAGCACATTTTTTCGCTTAAGGTTTGGGCACTGTAATCATGAAAAATACCAAGATAATGGAAGTTTTATTGAGTAAGACCACAGAGTCCAGCACACATACTTTCCCATTTTATATGTTAGAGTTGTTAAATTTGTTTGACACCAAGGTTACAGTACTGGTGCATACCACCCTGTAACAAGCCTGCTCTGTTGTATTAGTACCAAATTGATAGCTGGTATGGGAGGTGTATTGTGAACCAACCCCATATTGAACTGATTGCATATTGGGTGTACTGACATGTGCCAATGTAGTATCAGTACGGGTTTTGGTACTGAGATTGTGAATCTTGTTTAACACATTCTTTATATACCCATAATCTACCGGTTACACAATAGATATGGGACTAAACACATGCTGGCATATTCTTTCACTCTTTTTATTTAAGTCTTGGCATCCTCGTTAGGTCAAGAGTCTAAATCCAATCACAAGCTTTCACATACTCCTTTTGTTTAAGCCTTGGCATCCTTGTTATACCGAGAGTCTAAATCCTATCTCAGACATCTCAATCTGCTCGTGGTCAGCCTCAAAGGATCCCACTGTAGTGTCTCCTATACCACATAGGCCATGGGCCGGGTTTGATCTGATACAATTTGTAATGATCTTGTACCTTAGACAAAGTCTAGCTAGAAGGTGTTACTTGAGGTCCTTGATCCTTGATCCTACATATTTATGCAATATCTATCTGGTGCCAACCGTTATGGACTAAATACATGCTAGTAATAGCTTTCATAGAATCTTTTACTGAATTAAATGCATTTATGCATCTAAGATGACCGGATCTCCGGTTGCCTCTGTCATTTGGTAAAGTTGAATATTTCAGATAGAAGTTCAGAGCATTTGCTTTTTCTTGGGAAAAGTTCCATTAAACTGAGAATGTACTATTTAGCCTTCCGTTATTATCATTTGTTCTTTACTGTATTTCATGTTTTACCTTTATTCTTTTGGATTTATACCTTCTAGCACATTAACTGGTTCACATTTTTGTGCAGCTCTTCCACCAAGCCTAAATTTTCTGTCAGTCACTGGTGATTTTTCTGAGGGCAAAATATTGACTGCATCATATGGCTATATTGGGGGCCACGAGGGCAAAAGCCTATACAATTGGTACCTTCATGATGTATGTCCTGATTTTTTTCTTATTAATCCTGCATGTTTGAAGGATTTACAAATTAGATTCCTGTGATTCTGATTCATGGAAATTCAAATCTCCTGTATATTGTTAGTTGTCTGAAACTAACTTCTGGGAGCTAAGGAGTTCTTCTCTCCCTCTTCCTGTTCTTTGCTTATTGGTTTAGTTCTTTGCAGACTGAAACCGATATAGGTGCATCAATACCAGAGGCATCAGGACTTCTTCAATATCGCATAACAAGGATGCTATTGGCAAGTTTGTTTCTTTTAAATGCACTCCAGTAAGGGATGATGGCACTGTTGGGGAGCCAAGAACTTACCTAGGGCAGGAGCGAGTTCGCTCAGGTGTTTACATGTCCTTTGATAATGTGAAATACTAAATACAAGTTATAATCAATGATTTACTAATTTACTTTCTGAAACATGAGGTTCATAGATTTTGCAGAATTGTGAAATTTGAAATTCTAAAAGCACATAAGTAATTAAGCTTCACATAAAATAAATAATTGCTGACTGCACTATTAAGTCTTAGATAAAATAGGCATGACTTTGTTCTGGAATAAGGGGAAAGGAGTGGGGGAGAAAAGAAAAGACTTCAAAAAAAAAAAACATCAGCCTTCATTGGATTACTTAGGAATTCGCAGATCTCCTACATAAAATCATTTGTATGTGCAAATATTATGATTATTTCTTTTACGGCTTGACTCCAGAAGCAATCATTTCTCTATTGCTCTTGAAACAACAGGAAGCCCGAGATTGCTTTCCCTACAGGTAACAGGTAAGGGTGTCGAAGGAATGACATTGGTTGCTGACAAGAAATATTGGGGAGGAGAAGAAGGTGATTCGGTTTTCCGTTGGTTCTTGGTAAGTGGATGCTGGTAACGTATGTTATAAACCACATTGCCTGGTTGTGTTCCCAACACTCTGGGAGGGGTGAAGTGTGGCTGCCTTAGGATTCAAACCCATGCCATCGAACTTGTCAGCCTAAGCATTTAAAATTGCACCAGGCAATGACCCCTTGATCAACTATGTCATCTCACTGCTAAATTACATTGACTCAAAATGTATTTCCCTCTGGTTGTACATGATTTTAATAGTTCTTCATTTGTACCACTAGAACATAAATAGATCTTTGATTCCTTTTGAGTAGTCACCTAACTTCTTTTTTATTGTGCTATGCTGCTAAAAATATAGTTTTTTTCCTATTTAATAATATTCATCATGAATTTGCAGACTAGTTCTGATGGTATTCAGAGTGAAATCAAGGGTGTTACAACTGAATCATACACCTTAACTTGCAATGATATTGGCTTCCTCATCTCTGTTTCATGTGAACCTGTCAGAAATGACTGGGCTCGTGGTCCTATAGTTGTTTCAGAATATGTTGGTCCCATTCTACCTGGTATGTCTATCCTTGCAAAATGTAAATATTTGAACTCAGTTCTCAAGGTGTGCATTTGAAAACAGTTCCTTAATTTAATTTTCAGATATACTTCTGTTATTGCAACTCATTGCATGGTTTTCTTGGACAGTGTTCAATCTTTTTAGCTGAAAGATATCCAAAGTTTTACAAGGATTATATATGTTCCATTGATAAATTCAACCAAACTCAGAGTTTTACTCTTTTCTCAGGACCACCAACTTGTCAGTCACTCAAATTTCTGGGATCAATGGTTGAAGGAGGCCGCCTGAGCTTTGTTGCTGAATACACTGGAGGGTGAGGTCCTCTTCAAGCACTTGCATTGTTTGGCTAATTCTAATGATTGTACAGTACAATATTTGAATTGTTTCCTTTTCCCATCTTAGTGAAAGAGGAAATTGCACCCATGAATGGTTTAGGGTGAGGAGTAATGGTACAAAGGACAAGCTAAGTGGTGACGGTGAGTTCTAATTCCTACACGACTCTCATGGCTTGAAATGCCATAACCTTTGTCAGGCTGAATAAATTAAAAATGCCATAGGCTTTGCAGAATATCTGGATTTGCTGCTCGAGGATGTCGGTGAACGCATTGAACTCATTTACACACCTGTAAGGATGGATGGATCAAGAGGATCACCAAGAGCATTATCTCAGATATCATTGTTCCTGGTGGGTGTTACTCAGACAAATTATGTACATGTTAGCTATAAACATTGCCTTTGCCATGAAGATGGCATAAATTACTAAAACTGTTTCATTATGATGTCACTAGGAAAATATCTAGATTGTCATGTGAGCTAGCACGAGGAATTAATCTAGATAAACTGCATTCCTTAATGTCAATAGGGGTGGTCACACATTTTTCAGTGTGTCCTGTCAATACATGTAGTGGCATGTATATTTGAGTCTGTCAAACTATTTAAACAGAAATGAGTTGTTAATTCAGGTCCTGGTCCCCATGGGATTAAAAAAATGGACCTCTTGAAGCCTTTCTCCTCCTTCTGTGGGAATTAGGATCCGTGACCTTCCCAGGCTTTCCCTCCCCTTTTCACTCTCCTTTCCTTCCTTCTCTCTTGCCCATCCTGCTATCTCACTGAAATTGCTTTTACATCATATGTATTTTTGATGGGGGCAAATGTTTTTATCAGCGGGTCTTGTTTATTTGTGGTTGTTAACATGGCAAGCTTCTTGCTTTTGGGTGTCTTGCCTAAGGATATTTAACAAGGCATTATAATCCTTCGTGAAACATGGCAATCTCAGTGCTCATGAATGTAGCTGTTCTTTGTCCTGTTGCTTATTAATCTTTTCTGTTCTCTGCTGCAGCGGATCCAAAGGGTATTGAGCTTGTCCTGCCAAGCTGTTCTGAGGACGTGGAAGTTGTCCCACTGAAATCTTATTATGGTGGCAAAGAAGGCAATGGGAAATACATCTGGTACAGAACTAAAGAGAAGCTGCAACAGTCAGAGTTGGTCAATCTGGCTTCCGCTTCTGAGGATATTCTTGCTGTTGGGGAAACCTTGTGAGTTCCTTGCTGCAGTCATTATGAATCTCTTTCTTATCCTTAAATCTAGTATTCCCATTAGGGCTAACTTTTTCAATTGGATCATGAAATACAAAATCAGAACATATACACCTTCGCTTGAAGATGTTGGCTCTTACATGGCACTTTTCTGGGTGCCTACACGTGCTGATGGGAAGCTTGGAGATCCATTAGTTGCCATAAGCAACCATCCGGTCATGGCAGGTTAAATCTTGGCTTTCGTGCAAGTCTTATCACACTGGTCCATGTATTCCTTGTTCTTGTTTAATTATATATTCTTCCTTGTTCTTGTTTAGTTATATATTCTTACTCTTAATCTTGAGTGCATTTTGTACCATACAGCTCTTCCAGTGGTTTCTGAAGTATGCATGAAGGAGATGAGTTCTAGTGTATATGCTGGAGAAGGAAAATATTATGGTGGACATGAAGGATCAAGCCTGTATAGCTGGTACAGAGAAACTAATGAAGGAACAATTGTTCTTATCAGTGGAGCCAATTCCACCACTTATGAAGTATCTGATTCAGATTACAATTGCCGTCTATTGTTCGGGTAACTACTCTGTTCTCTTCTTATTCCTTAATCTCAGTGGCAATGTTGTTTGATTATGCTTGATACTTGCACAGAACTTGTGTTATGACAAGCATGATCTTTGGAAGAGGAGGGTTTTTAGATTGCAATATGAAAATAATTTTTTATTTAAGCGACATCAATCAAGAAATGACAAAATGATACTTGGAAGCTTGTTGACGCAGAACATAGTCTAATGATGAAATCAAAAGAGAGGTTCTGTTAAAACTGACTTACAATAGACATAAATGTGCTTCCATATAAATTTGGTGGTAGAATGGTGTATCCTGTATATTTGTTTGGAAACATCTATCTAATGTTTCATGTAAACAGCATTTATGAGTCAATTTTGTATTTTGCAAAATTGATGCATCTAATTATCATGGAAAATTTAGTTATTCTTTTGCAGACGTAGGCTACTATTGTTTTACTAAATGATGATTATCTGCTGGCTATTTACTGTCACTAGTTAGTAGTGCAATTCCTGGCGACCCCCCCCCCCCCCCCCCCCCCCCCCCCCAAAAAAAAAAAAAAAAAAGAGCGAGAGAGATTCTCTTTTTGGTACAAACAATATTCTACTTAAAAAAAAGGAAGCATTGTTATTGATAGGAAAGAATCTTTAGTTGGAATCCTTGAAGCTGAACTCAAGGATATCACATGTGTTTCTGTGCCAGCCTAGCACTCTCTGAGTACATACCATGTTGTGCCATGTCAGTGCTTGGCACACTTGGCATGCACTGACACCTATCTTACCAAGCACTGGAATGCAATCAGTATGATGCCAGTGCCTTTTACTGGTAAGGCACTTGCCTAAAGTCTATATTAATTAACTCAGACCTTGGACTAAGGTATCATTTCTTTACATCTCTTTTGAATTTAATGTGGTATTTGCACATGTATGTAACATTACATTTTCAGGGTAGCAATGGAGTATCTTCTTTTAACACTTGCTTCTCAAAATTGCATTGCTCAGTTTTTAAGCAAGTTCAAATTGACGTTGAAATCTCACTTGGCAGCTATACTCCTGTTCGTTCAGATGGTGTTGTGGGGGAACTCAAATTATCCGAGCCATCTTATATAATTCTTCCAGGTAAATTTGAAACTATATGGAGTTGTAAGACTTCAGATCATCTTCAGTTTTTTAATGGAGGGGCATAACTATAATATGAGTTGGATGCACTTTCTTGGTGGTAATGAACTGCTAAAGTGAAATCCATAGTTCCCTGGATGGTCTTGCATTGCATGTTCTTGCAGCACAAGCTTTTAATCTTCCTTCAACCACGTTTCTTTGTGATATTATTGTACTGGTTAAGGAGATCTGTATATTCTCATTAATGAAAGGGAATAATGTTACATATACCCAGAATTCTGATTGTTCCTTTTAGTACACTTGCTGGTGCCAGTGTTTGTCTCTTTCTCCACAAAAGCCGCAGTCCCTGTGTCATATTATCTCTTTTGCTCCATAATTTTATGCTGTAACCTTTACAATCTGGAAACCTGTTTTTCTGTTAACATATAAATAACCTAGTTTGTCTTGTCTGCATCTTTACATGTAAAACTTCAATTTCAAATACATTTATCATGTTATCAGAACATGCATATTATCAGCTCAAATTACTTTGGAAGCTTACAATAAATACCAGAATATGCAATGTAAACAAACCCACTGTTTATATAATCATTATTTTTTATGTGTCCCACGGCCCTACAACATCCAACTGATGTATCACTCTTAAATGTTCCCTAAGAGGAAGGGTTCTGGTACCAGCGTTATGCCATATAATCAAACAGAACACATCCTACAGATGTGTGTCCTCCACATATCTTCCCTGTGAAGGTGGGGGTCCCGTATCATAATCAATCAGAACACATCCTACAGATGTGTGTCCTCCATATATCTTCCTCTGTGGAGGTGGGTCACGTATCACTTGGCATTTACATCATTTCACATCATATGAGAACCACGGCGACACATAGTATAGTATATTTTAATGCATGTCACACATCATGCATCAACTTAAGCATAAGTTTCTCACATCACATATACAGTGGTTTGTACGTTATTAGCAATTGCATATAATTATCTCAATAGCACCAACATATTTTGCAAGGTCAAAGTAATTATATTTTTGCATATACACATATAAGCCATTTTTGCAAAATATTACCAGCTACAATAGTCATAGCAAATACTCATTTGTAAATTCATGGTACTATTTATTAATTCAAACTAGTCAATATAAATGAAACTCCATTTTCCTTATTTCATAAATATGCATATAGTTATAAATTGAATAATTTATGAAATTATAATAATTGGCTTACTTACCTTAGTACGCTAATCCCAAACAATAAACCCGATATTTGGATATCTGGGTACCTATAGGTTTTGGTATACGTTCGATGAGCATCATGGCATCATGCAATTCCCCAGCACGCCCAAAAGATCAACCATGATAACATAATGCTCTGAATCAGGAAACACCCCATAAACATCGTACATGCTATCAAAAATCCTTTTCCCCTCCTCAACCAATCCAGCATGGCTGCAAGCAAACAAGATGGATACAAATACAACACTGTTCGGTTTGACTGATGATTCAATCATATGTTCAAATGTAGCAATGGTTCTGCTATCAAGGTCATGGATTTCATAACCTGCAGCACTCAAAAACACTTTGTTCTCAAAACCATTGGTGATCAGGTAACCATGGAGGCAGACAGTTTGATGCTGAAATCCCAACTGAGAACACGTCCCATGAACTTTTATCATTGTAACTGCATCAGGAACAGATCCATCTAAAAGCATATCTTTGAACACTCTCAAGGACTCATTGGCCAATCCAATATGAGCATAACCACCTATGATGGCAGCCCAGGAGACCACATCCTTCTTTGCATTTGATTGAAGATATCCATCGCCTTATAGAATACTTCATGTACATATCAATAAGTGCAGTGGAAACAACCAACTCTGATTTCAATCCCACATCATTCATCTTCCTATAAACATTCAAAGCTTCAATAGTTCTCCCATTTTGGGCATAACAAGCCACCATACAACTCCAAGTTACCACATCTCTTCGAGGCATCACCTCAAACAATCTCTTTGCTATTCGAACCATGCCCAACTTCGCATATAGATGCAAAATAGAATTCATCAAAGACAAGTCTAACTCAAAACCCATTCTAATCACAAACCCATGGCAAGATTTTCCAGAACGAAGATCTCCTAGCTGCCTAAAAGCAGATACCATACTGACAAGGGTCACTAGATCGGGAGTCAGGGATTTCTCCACAAACATTCGAGAGAAGAACGACACCGCCGTATCAGCCTCACCGTTCTGCTGGTATGCAGACACCATGGAAGTCCGAAGTACAACATCCGCCTTTGGAAATTCCTCTAACACGCGCCCATATCCCCGAATTTCGCATACATCCCAATAAGAATCTCTCTCATGCTCTGCTCTCTCTCTCTCTCTCTCTCAGCTTTGTTCTCTCTCTCTTTCTAGCATGGGAAGAAGCTTACCGGGAGCAGTCACGCATGAGGATGAAGGAGAGGGTTGCCCTCGATCTCCTTTTAAACATTCTCGCGACGCCTCGAATCGAGGAAATCGGGAACCCATACGACACGCGAAGACCCAAGAAACCAGACGTACCTAAACGTCAGAAGGAAGTCAAGATGACAGGTGTCCTCAAAATAAATACCGGGAGTTACATTCTCCCCAATTAATTCCCGGGGGTTACAGTTCATGTTCATGTCTATCAAATTCTTAGTTAGCAGTTGTGAAATAAGAGAGTGAATCTAATGCAATTTGCTCATAGGCTGCAAATTTTTTTAACAATTGTTTAAAAAAGAACACATAATGGTTTCTGAGATTCTATGTGGAGCTTCAGGAGAGTTTTTTGCAATTTTGTAAGCTTCCCTTGTCGTTTTTCTGTTTCTGTAGTTTATCTTATATTTCTTATTTATCTCCTCCGTATTCTTTGGTATTGCAAATAAAGCCACTAAAGCCCAATTTCGAAATGCACATCACTAATCATGTTTTTCATCCTGCACATTTTCTCCATTGCATAAATTTCTTTTTAGCAGCAAAATTATTTGGTCTCTCATCCTCAGGTGTGAACTTTTGGCTCAAATTTCTTCAGTTATGTATCATATGGCCTATTTTTATCCAGAAGATAAAATGATTCGTTTCATGTTCATTCTTAAAACTGTTTCTAGCTCATTCAGATTAAAATGATCATCCAAATGTATCCATTTTCCCCCCCTTTAACTGGTGTTATTTAGTCATTCTGGTTATACATGCATAGTTAACTCACTGTAGTCATATTGTTTTCCTGTTTTTCTTTAGAACGTCCAAGAATTGAGATGCTTTCCTTCAATGGAAAGGAAGTTGAAGGGGAACTGCTAACTGCTGTTGAAGTAATTCCAAATAGTGCAATTCAACGACATATTTGGGATAAGTACAAGAAGGAGATTAAATACCAATGGTAAAATGATAGTTTTATCTTGTCGATAGCTGCATTAATATGTATTCTTTTGTCATGTCTATGATCATGTGAATACTGGCTACATTAATATATATTCTTGTCATGCCTATGATCGTGTGAATACTGGTTACAGGTTTTGCTCAGTAGGAATGGGAGAGTATCAATCATTTGAACCATTGCCTTCTCAGTGCACCTGCTCATATCGGATGCGTTTAGAGGACATAGGTAGATGTCTGAAATGTGAATGCATGATCACGGATGTTTTTGGAAGGTCAAGTGAGCCTGTGTCAGCGGAAACTGCTCCTATTTTGCCAGGTTATTTTCATGACTTAGCTTTTTTGTTATAATGCTGGACTAAGAAAAACAATTTGTGCTGATGAAATTGTCATTTTTCTGATGTAAAAGAACTGAATTCTTTTGACTAAATATGTTGACTATATTCTTCAAACAATAACTAGGTAAACTTAATGCTTTTCTGTCTGAAAATAATTGTCTAAGTGAATGTGAATGTTTCATGATACCTGCCTCAGACAAAAAATATAATTTATTGGACTTCCAGACTGATTGGCATCTTTTACTTAATTCATTTCTTTTGTCAAAATTAACTGATCAAACCTGATAGAGATCTCATAGTCAACATTTGTTCAGTGCTTGTGCACAAAAAGTTTCGCCTGCTTTTGAATTTGCTATCGTCCAATCTGCAATCTTATTTTTCAAAGTGCTTGCTCATTAACATTCCTCATTTTAATTATCTTTTTATGTGATTTGTTATGTGGTGTATGCTGGTTTGCTTTATGATCTGACATAATGTTACTTTTAGGAATGCCCAAAATTGATAAGCTGGAGATTGAAGGTAGAGGTTACCACACAAACTTATATGCTCTTCGAGGTATTTATAGTGGAGGAAAAGAAGGCAAGAGCAAAGTCCAATGGCTCAGATCGATGGTTGGAAGCCCTGATCTCATATCAATACCTGGTATTATATGTTCCTATAACTTTGATGATACATGCTGTTTAACTCCATCAAATTTGTTTCATGCAATGAACAAATTTAATGTAACCAGTGATGCAAAACAAGTTTTCCGTGATTTCTGAGTTTAGTTACAACAACAGCAGTTTTGTTCCAGGATCTCTGTGCGTGTTATTGGTATTATATTTGTTTCCATACATGTTTGCATATATAACCTGTCAACATTGGAAGAAAGCATATTCATCTTCCTAGTTCAAATCAAAAGTCACTTGATTTGAGCCAATAACAACCCAAGTTTAGTAAAGTTGGATGCAGCAAAGATTCAATCTTACCCTTACCTAATGGTCTAATGCCAACTATATGTTGCTGACCACTCAAACCGTAACCTTAACATGCAAGCCTGACCCAATCTACGTTACTGGTCTCATGGATCGTGGTGGTCATTAAATTTTGACAACATCCTAGAATCTGCCATCAAATTTGAACGTTCTAAGACTCCAGGCAGCAGAGGGGAGCTAGAGGGCTGTCCAACGTCTAGGTGGGCACCCAAAGGTTGAGGTGGTCCAAAAATGATAAATTTTAAAATAAATAATAAATACAATGAGAGACCTTGAAAGATAGTTATGGCCTAAATGAAGATAACATACCGGATAAAATCTAGCAAGTTGATGGAACTATCAACTTGGTAGCATCCACTACTAAATTTTAAGTCAATTGCATTCTACTATTCAAACATGATGCAGAATACTCGGACTGGTACCTGGGTCACCATGCCTTGGTGGATTGCCTGGGTACATGAGGCACCTGTATGAAACCATAGTTAACTATATGTCAACAGTATATGAACCCCTGGTCAAGGCAAATTTAGGCACGAGAATGGACTACCATGAGACTAAGAATGCCAGTTGTTGGCTAAAGAAACCTACCTTGGTGTTGAAGGACTAAATAAGTAGATATATTATGTTTATCTCCAGATTCATGGATCAACACTTAGCACCAGGCACAGCTGGAACTTTTGTTCCACATTTTCTGTAAAAGAAAAGAAAAAAACACCTAGCACCAAGCAAAACTAATATTATGAATCGACTTCACATGTTAATAAAGCACAAGTGATTGTTTCAGTGACAAATTGTTGTCTTATTGACAACTCAATTTTCTGATAACTAGATATTCCTGCTTAAAGAAATTGAATCAACCAAACCAGATATATCGAATGCCTGAATCCTCTGCATTCGTTCAGAGGAACCTTGAGATTTGTAATGCTCCCCATATCTTCCTTGATCATCCACCTAATTTTTTCATTCTGAAAGAACCTCATACATGCAAATTGAAGCATGACCAGACTGGATGTAGTGTCATGCATCCCTACAATCATGTAGGCTGCGCATTGTCTAGTATTAAACCTGATTACTGTATTGGGTTAGGGTTCATATTTTCAAAAACCCACTAGTAACCAATCAGTTATATATATTCAACCCTTCATACAAAGTCTGTGTTTTTTTAATTCATACATCTAAACATATCTACATATCATTTCTAGAATATTTTTGCTTGTTAAAATTGGTAAATGATCTCAACACAGGTGAAGTAGGGAGGATGTATGAAGCTAACGTTGATGATGTGGGGTACAGAATTGTAGCAGTTTACACTCCTATAAGAGAAGATGGAGTTGAGGGACAACCTGTTTCAGCATCAACAGATCCAATTTCAGTTGGTAGAGTTCAAATTCTCCTTCATAATCTTTCATATAACTAACACAGTAATATGTATTCTTTGGTGAGCTAGTTTTCAATTTCATTGTCCAATTGTTGATTTCAGTTATATTATTTGTGTTATCACTGGATGAACAACTTGCTTAGAGCTATAAAACAATTTCTGAGAGTACTCGAGAAAATTCCAATAAGATCAAGATCTAAATTAATAGATAATTGGATGGTAAGATGACAAGTATTCTGTTAATAGAAACTATTATAGAAGTTGAACTTTGCAAGATACAGTCAAGGAGGCATAACTATCAATTCTTAAATCAAATTCTCTTAGAAGCATTTTGATAGCTTATTTGAGTACATTTTAATTCCATCCTGAAGCAGATACTGTGAAGATCAAACAGGCATATACTTTTCTGTACATTTTCTAAAGCTGAAGTTTATGAAATTTGTTGTAACATTAAGCACCTGTTATGTTAGATAATATGATATTTCCTTACTGAAAATATATCAAACAAAATCATGGACTGATTTGTTAGTAGAGTTTTCTAGCGCAGGCTAGCATATTTTTTTTAAAAATTTAAGTACAATTAGATGCCAAACTAGTTGTCCATGATTTGTTGTCTTGATCCAAAAAGATTATGGAGCGAACTCTCTAAATTCAACAATCTGTGGTCCTCATATTGTGGGTGCAAATCCTGAAGTCTGCCATATTCTTTGAAGTCTTCTTGATTTTTACAATGTATTTTATGTTACCTCTCTAGCAAATCAATTCTCAAAAAATGCATCCAAGTTTCATAATTATTTTTCTATAAAATTTGCAAAATGGTTTTTTCTTTTTTTTTTAAATCCTCTGGATATGGTTTGTTGGCCCATATGTACTAGTTAACTCTTTTCTGCATTTGCAGAGCCTGATATTTACAAAGAAGTGAAGCAGAAGCTGGATCCGGGATCCGTCAAATTTGAGGTGATGTTGCACTAGTAAAATTCTTTGCTTGCTCTTTAAAAAGGAAGGAACTGTTTCATTCACACAACATTCTTGCCCTTATTCAAATTTTCTTTACATGTTTCGTGTCACTTTAAGGAATGCATATGTGAATTATAGAGAACCAAATAATAATTAGAATTTATTATCATGTTCTTCAACAAGTGGTATTCTCAATAGGAGGGAACTGAATGTAGATGAGGAGACAAGGGGAATAAAACCCTAATAGGCACTCCCAAATAAGAGGTGCACATACTCCCAAACAATATAAATCACATATCAACAGTGGGAACATCATGCTTGTATTATTGAACCAAATTTGTTTAGCCCATTTTATAAATCCAAAATTACTAACAATTAATGGTAGCCCACACAGGACATTTCCAACATTCTCTTACTTGGGTAACATTAATTGTCATTGTTTAAGTTTTGAAAACATTTGTTTGTTTGAAAATGACACTCAGGTTGGACAAATAAATTTTAATATGGTCCTAATTTTGGAAAAAAATATTTGGTCTTCTGAAACAATACTTCAAAAGGGTCCAGTTCCGTGAAAGCTACTAATAAGGAATTATGGCAGTCATTATGCCTTATTGATATAAGGTGATCCATGGTTATAAGTGGGAATAGCCTCCATTAACATGGATCATGATGCGGTATTGTAACAAGAAAATAGCACACGTGTGATATGTTATTCTTATTGTCAGTCATCGTAATGATTTCTCATCTATCAACATGCTTCAATAAGAAGCTAGAGAAATCCAAGACATCTACAGTATGCCTCCAACAAGATACCTCGATGTTCCAATCGGGTGTCATCTAGGAGGCATAAACAATAGTCATACTTAAGATGATGTGGACAACCGACGTGGGATGTATTTCTAATAGAATTAGTAAAGATTAAATGAACGATTAAGTGAAATAACACATGCATTCACTCATTGTTTAAGAACTAGAAATTTTATGGAGGAAACTTAGAAGACTAAACAAAGTTTGAATTTAGAATTTAAACAAAGTAATAAAGAAGCGGATCTTTGTGGTTAAGAAACCACTCAGATTAGGGCTAAGTAAATCTAATAATTGCAGATCTGAAAGGATTTTAAAGAGGGTTCTCTCAGCAATTAATAAACTTAGTAAAATCGATGCACTTAGGGAAGGAACTTGAGGATGACAAGGGATTCCACCATATTGTAAGCTTCCGTACCTTGATTCATGGTGGGAACAACCTGCAACTTTGGAACCATGGAAGCCGAGATCCTTGATCGGTTGAAAATGGGCTTGAAGCAAAGTGGGGAAAGGAGGATAAAATGTGGACGATATAAAAGACACCAGGCCTCACACCTACCCTCTCACAGGGGACCCATCTAACAAGCAGAAAATTTTCTCAAGAAAACTTTATTAATCATCATCCTCTTACAAAAAGCCAGGAGTCCTTTTTATAGACTATCAAGCACTTACACCATATTATCATTAGAGGAAGAAGATCTCGGCCAGCGAAGAGAAGAATGTGGGGCGTCCCATGATTTGTGGAGGCGGTTTCCAATGTGGGCGTCAATGTGGGCGTCCCATGATTTGTGGAGGCAGTTTTCAATATGGACGTCCTTTGATTTGTGGAGGCAGTTTCCAATATGGACGTCCCTTGATTTGTGGAGGTGGTTTCCAAGAGGAGACGTGCGAAGAGAGAATGTGGGGCGTCCCATGATAAGAGGAGGTGGTTGTGGAGACTTTGATTTGATTTAAAATCTTTCTATTCATTGGGCGACATTCCTTGTTGATGTGGCATGATGATATGGCTTTAATGTTGGTGACTTCATGACCATGCACCCATTCTTCTTGTGCTGAACCAGATCGGGTTTTTGGGCTGGACTCCTTTTGACTCAATTGCAATAAAGAACTTAAACAGGAATTAATCAAACAAATACAATCAATTGTTCAAATGGAAAATAAATACAGGACTAAAACTTAATTTAATCTTTCATCATAAAGAATCCAGCTGAAGTTGTTGAAGCCTCTTTATGAGCCTAGTGTCCGCACCAATTTTCTCAGGGTGGAGGAACTCGACCCTGTTGAGTAAGGATCAATCTGTCCATGATATTTCTCTAGTAAGTCTGGTGCAATTTGTTGAAGATCCTCTCAGGTGATCCAGGAGTCCTCGGATTCAGGTCGGCCTTGCCAATGAACCAGGTAACGTTGATAGCCTTTATTTCTGGTGGTAATCGCCTGGTCATCCAAAATACGTTCAACTCTGTCTCTCCGGTCTGGTGGAATTGCTGGTGGACACTCAGGTAGAGTTTCACATAGTCAGGATAAGGCCCAAAAGGCTCACTAGGAATTAATGCTTTGTCTTTCAGATATGAAATATTAAATATGGAACTAATGCCATAATCTGGTGGTAACTCTAAAACATATGCATTAGGTCCTACTTTCTTTATTACTTTGAAAGGTCCAGCTCCTGGGCGTGTAGTTTCTTCATAGTTCCCGGTGGAACCTTTCAGGTCTAAGTTTAATCATTACAGTCTCCATTAAATTCCTTCATTCTTTTACTTGAGTTAGCCATATGTCTATATACTTCATTGCTCATTTGAATCTTTTTACTAATTTCTTTATGCAACTCCTTAATATGCTGTGCATGACTTGGCGGACTCAGATACTCGTGCATGTGATGGTAATGGTATGAGGTCGATAGGTCTTCTAGGTTTATAACCATGGACAATCTCAAAGGGGCTTTTCCTAGTAGACCTATTGACTGAACTGTTGTATGCAAACTCAGCACGAGGTAATAATAAATCCCAGTTTCCCATATGTTCTCCTACAAGACACCTCACTAGGTTGCTTAGACTCCTATTTATGACTTCAGTCTGGCCATCAGTCTGGGGGTGGTAGGCAGTGAAGAATTTCAATTTGGTACCTAACAAATGCCATAGGGTTTTCCAAAAGTAGCCGGTGAATTTGACATCCCTATCAGACACTATGGTTTTAGGCAGACCATGTAGCTTTACCACTCCATCTAGAAAAAGTATGGCGACTCTAGAGGCATCAACGGTTTGAAAACAAGGGATGAAGTGAGCCATTTTTGAGAACCTATCGACCACAACAAAGATCGAATCATGTTTCCGCTGGGTCTTAGGTAGGCCTAATACGAAATCCATGCTAAGGTCCTGCCAGGGACAATCGGGTACAGGTAAGGGTGTATAGAGTCCAGTATTTTGCTTCTGCTGCTTGCCAACAGCACAAGTTCGACACCTGGCCACTATCTGGGCAACTTGTCTCTTAAGTTATGGCCAAAAAAATTGGTTCTCAACAGCTAAAATGGTCTTATTTCTACCAAAGTGACCAGCTAAACCTCCCGCATAGGTCTCCCAAACTAGAAAGTCTCTCAAGGAAGTTTTGGGAATATAGAGCTTGTTCTCTTTAAACAGATGACCATCTAGAAGGGTATAATCACTATAGTCACTAGATGGTCCTTGACTCAAGGCCTGGTAAATTTCACTAAAGTCTTGGACAGATTGCATACTCATATTTAAGTCTCTCAAATCCAACAACTTCAGTGCTAACTAAATGTAAAAGGTTCTACGACTCAAAGCATCGGCTACCTTATTCTCAGCTTTGGCATGGTGTTTCAGGACAAAAGTGTAGGCTTGGATGTATTCTACCCATTTGGCATGCCTAGGATTCAACTTTTTCTGGGAATTAAGAAATCTAAGGGCCTCGTGATCAGAGAATAGGACATTCTTGCGGTAGAAGATAGTGTCTCCAATACTTTAAAGCTTGCACTATTGCATAGAGTTCTTTATCATAGGTGGAATATTTAAGCTTAGTATCATTTAATTTTTCACTAAAGAAAGTTATGGGGTGATTCTCCTGGCTTAAAACTCCGCCTATTCCAACTCCGGATGCATCACAAGCTACCTCGAATACTTTGGTAAAGTCTGGTAACTTCAAAATAGGTGCTTGTGTCATTCTATCTTTTATCTCTAGGAAGGCTTTATTAACTGCTTTGATCCAATTAAAACTATCCTTCCTAAGACAATCAGTTATTGGGGCGACAATGGAGCTAAAACCTCGTATGAATCTCCTATAGAAGGTGGCTAGACCATGAAAACTACGAATATCATGAACAGTTTTGGGAACAAGCCACTCAACTATGGCTTTTATCTTTTCAGGATTAGCTGAAACTCCATCAGGGGTGACAATGAAACCTAGGAAAGTGACTCTATGGGTTAAGAACTCACACTTCTTCAAATTAGCATAGAGATTCTCTTTCCTAAGGGTTGTACATACTTGCCTAAGGTGGTCTAAGTGGCTTTCCTTAGTCCTACTGTAAATCAAAATATCAAAGTATACTACTACAAATTTTCCCATGAAGGCACGTAGGACTTGGTGGGTCATGATCCTCATAAATGTGCTAGGTGCATTGGACAACCCAAATGGCATCACTACCCATTCAAATAAACCATCCTTAGTCTTAAATGCAGTCTTCCACTCATCCCCTGGTCTAATCCTAACCTGGTGATAGCCGCTCTTCAAATCAATCTTGGAAAATATAGTTGCACCGGCCATCATATCTAGCATATCGTCCAAGCGGGAATGGGAAACCTATATTTTGCTGTAATTTTATTTATGGCACGACTATCGACACATCCTTCACGTGCCATCCTTTTTAGGTGTTAACAAGGCTGGAACTGCACAAGGACTCAAACTTTCCCTAACAAATCCTTTCCTAAGGAGGTCCCCTACTTGTCTTTGCAACTCTAGGTGTTCTATAGGGTTCATCCTATAATGGGAGGTTTGGTAAGGTTGCTCCTGGGACTAAATCAATGGCGTGTTGGATGTCCCTAAGTGGTGGAAGGTGGTCAGGCAGATCATTTGGAAATACATCCTTAAAGTCCTCTAATAATTTAACTATTTCTTGAGAGTGCTCTTTCTGGGCAGGCTCTTGTGTTTCTCTAGCGGTTAAGATCCAAACAGGTGTACCCTTAGTGAGTTCTTTCTTAATCTCCTTTGCAGTTATCAGATTGACTCTAATCTTTGTTTCCTTTAGGTGGCTCAATCCTTTCTTAATCGTGTCCTTAGGTGGTGAAGGGTTGATTACAAACTTCTTTCCAAGGTGCATGAATGAGCAAGAATTAGATTAGCCAAAAAGGGTTGCGTCATGGTTAAATAACCAGGGTCGACCTAAGATGATACTACTCACTCCCATTGGTAGAACATCACACCACACTCTCTCCTGATAGGACTGTAATTGGATTTGGATTAGACACCTACTTTTGATAGGAATTGATGTGGAGTCTATCCAAGAAACCTTATAGGGGTTTGGATGGGGAATTGTGGATAAGCCTAAAGTTTTGACAGCACTAGTAGATATGGCATTCACACAACTTCCACTATCTATGATTATCTTACACACCTTATCCCCTAACTTGACAAAGGTTTGTAGGATGTTAGTCATACGCCAATCGTCTTGGGTCTTAGTCTGGGTAAGGATGCATCTAACTACTCCCAAAAGGTCAGGGTCTACAAGATCCTCATCACCTTCATACTCATCTGCCAGATTATCCTCAGCCTGATATACTTCCTCGACACAATCATCTAAGGGTTCTTTGGATTCAAACTCATTTTCCTCTAACCCTTCCATGTACAAAGCTCTATTTGGGCAATTGCTCGCATAATGGCCTATCTGATGACATTTGAAGCAAGCATTCCGTTTGGGTTTCTCTGAACTTCTGGTGCTTTGTCCTTATCATCTCTACGAGTCAGAGGTGTACCAGGGTTAGGCCGGTTAGGTCGCATCTGACTTGGTCCTGGCTGCTGATTAGGTGCACTAGCTCTAGGGATTTCTGGTCTGCGATAAACTGGTCCCCTATGAAATCTCTCAGCATCGCGTGCTATCTGATAGGCTAGCTCTAAATCTTAAACTTCTCTCATGAACAACTCTTTCTGGATCTTTCCTTAATCCGGCTCTGAATCTAGATAAGGTAACTGATTCGGACTCATCGACATTGCATCTCATCACAAATTCATCAAACTTTGCAATGTACTCAGCTACACTCTTTGTTCCTTGGGTCAATCTCTGCCACTGATCTAGAAGTCTTTGGTAGTAGGACATGGGAAGGTACTTCTCTCTAAGTCTACGCTTCATTGCTCTCCAGGTTACTATGGGAACATCACCTCTCTGTCTAATGAATCTCTCGACATTTTTTCCAGTATAACCGAGCCTGACGGACTAACCTAAGCTTTGCAAATTTGCACTTCCTTTCCTCAGTCATTTCGTACCACTCAAAATACTGATCCATCTCGCCCTCCCAATCTATATAAACCTTAGGATCTAGACTTCCATCAAAAGTGGGTGCTTCTAATCTAATATTCCTAAGAGTTCGGTCATACTGGTCCATTTGGTCCTGATTGGGTCTCCTAGGATTTGGCTCATCAGCTGGGTCATGGAGTGCTCTCCTAGGATTCGGGTCATGGACTCGATTAAAATTGAGTCTTCTAGGATTTGGCTCAAAGAAAGGTTCTTGATTAAGTCTTCTAGAATTGGGTTCAGAAAAAAGGTCTTGGTGTAGAGCTCTTCTAGGGTTGATGGGCGTACTTAACTCTGGTTCAGGCTCTAATTCCATTTGGGCCTCATGAGCTCTTGTAGGAGTACCTGCCTCTAATTGGTCAAACCTAAAAGTGATATGGGTCATTTGATCAGTTATGCTTTGGGTGGTCTGGGTCAATTGATCAGTCAGATTCTGGTTTAGTCGGGCCATTTGATCATTCAGGGTTCTCATCAAGGTCTCAAAATTTGGTCCATGGTTGCACTTGATTGAGCTTGAATTTGGTAGGGTGTACCTGACCTAGTTGTCATGCAGTGCAATTAGGCACACAAGCCCTTAACTTGATTTATCATGAGATGTATGCAGCATTCATATGAATCCTAAAATCATGTGCAGAATTTGTGTGTGTTGCAACTCCAAAGTGATGCAGGGGAGTGTTATGTAACATATTCAGAAAATTCAGAAAAATTTACAGAACACTCTTAACTCAATAATGATACTTCAGGTGAAAGAAAATTAAATTTAAAATTCGTTGCTTTACTGGGTAGTTCCTGGAACCCGTCAAGTCAGAAAATAGAACAGAATATGTTCACAACCTTATTTCGGCTGGCAGAAAAATTTACAGTGAAATAATGCTCAAGAAAATTCTGAAAAATACTTTGAATTATAAATAATCTAGCAAAACAAAAATCATAAAATTTTGAATTTTCTACACGCTGTAACAATTAAAACATCAGACCATATACTGCAATATTAGATAATCCAGCGAGCAAGCAAAACTAGAAATTTTGCCCTAACCAACCATGCTCTGATACCATGATGATGTGGGACAACCGACGTGGGATGTATTTCTAATAGAATTAGTAAAGATTAAATGAACGATTAAGTGAAATAACACATGCATTCACTCATTGTTTAAGAACTAGAAATTTTATGGAGGGGACTTAGAAGACTAAATTTGAATTTAGAATTTAAACAAAGTAATAAAAAAGCGGATCTTTGTGGTTAAGAAACCACTCAGATTAGGGCTAAGTAAATCTAATAATTGCAGATCTGAAAGGATTTTAAGAGGGTTCTTTCAGCAATTAATAAACTTAAGTAAAATCGATGCACTCAGGGAAGGAACTTGAGGATGACAAGGGATTCCACCATATTGTAAGCTTCGTACCTTGATTCATGGTGGAACAACATGCAACTTTGGAACCATGGAAGCCGGGGATCCTTGATCGGTTGAAAATGGGCTTGAAGCAAAGTGGGAAAGGAGGATAAAATGTGGACGATATAAATAGACACAGGCCTCACGCCTATCCTCTCACAGGGGACCCATCTAACAAGCAGGAGATTTTCTTAAGAAAACTTCATTAATCATCATCCTCTTACAAAAAGCCAGGAGCCCTTTTTATAGACTACCAAGCACTTACACCATATTATCATTAGAGGAAGAAGATCTCGGCCAGCGAAGAGAAGAATGTAGGGCGTCCCATGATTTGTGGAGGCGGTTTCCAATGTGGGCGTCAATGTGGGCGTCCCATGATTTGTGGAGGCAGTTTTCAATATGAACGTCCCTTGATTTTTGGAGGCAGTTTCTAATATGGACGTCCCTTGATTTGTGGAGGTGTTTTCAAGAGGAGACGTGCGAAGAGGAGAATGTGGGGCGTCCCATGATAAGAGGAGGTGGTTATGGAGACTTTGTCTTGATTCAAAATCTTTCTATTCATTGGGCGACATTCCTTGTTGATGTGGCGTGATGATATGGCTTCAATGTTGGTGACTTCATGACCATGCACCCATTCTTCTTGTGCTGAACCAGATCGGGTTTTTGGGCTGGACTCCTTTTGACTCAATTGCAATAAAGAACTTAAACAGGACCTAATCAAATAAATACAGTCAATTGCTCAAATGGAAAATAAATACATGACTAAAACTTAATTTAATCTTCCATCCATAAAGAATCCAGCTGAAGTTGTTGAAGCCTCTTCCTGAGCCTGGTGTCCGCACCATAAGACTAACTCCATCTCTTAAGATTCAACAATATGACATGTCATATGTCCAAAATGTACACAAATATAAAAGCAACATGATATTAATAGAATCAAGGATGATCATTATTTAAACATTAAATCATTTATCAAATAAATGTGCCCAGGAAACATAATGGGTTCCAAAATTACTTATAAAATAAACTAATATGTGAGAGTTTAATATGCATAACTGACCTCCACTAAGTGCATTAAAAGACCTTTGAATATCCATGTTATCAATACCTTTCTTAAACACAATGTATCTTAGTCCTTTGGTTAACGGATCGACAATCATGCTCTCTGTATCAATGTACTCAATAATAAAATTTCCTTTTTTCCACTAGTTTCCTGGCTGTGAGATATTTATTTCTATATGTTAGACCTATTAGTACTCTTGTTATTCTTTGAAAAGAACACTTTAGTATTGTTATCATTGTAAATATTTAGTGGTTTAGAGATGGAATCGGCAACAATAAACCCTAAAATCAAATTATTCAATGATATAGTTTGTGTTACAGCTCCATAGTATGCATCAAATTCAGTCTGCATGGTAGAAGCTATAAATGTTTGTTTAACACTCTTCCAAGATATAACTTCTCCAGCTAACATAAAAATATAGCTCGAAGTGGATTTCATATTATGAGAACAACCTCCAAAATCTGAATCTGATAGATATTTTCAAGTTTATCCATCACTATTTTGGTAGTCTTCCAATGTTCCAAAACAAGGTTTGATAGGTATTTTCTAAGAACACTGACTGCTAAAGCAATTTATGGTCTAGTATTATGCATACATCAAGCTATCAGCTGCACTAGCATAAGGTACTTCGTTACGGAGACTCTTTCTCAAGATGATCCTCGGGGCATCGATCCAAAATGAACTTATCACATTGCACCATGGACACATCCCTAGGTTAACAATCTTGCATGTTGAACCTACTAAGCGTGCGGTTAATGTAGGTTCCTCGAGAGAGACTTAACATACTATGGGATCTATTCCTATGAATCTCAATAACAAGGACAAAAGATGCCTCACTAAGGTCTTTTATATCAGAAATCTTAGACAACAATTGCTTAGTTTTATGTAGCAATCTGAGTTCACTATTAGCAAATGCAATATCATCATCATAAAATATAAGGAAGATGAATTTGTTCCTATTGTTCTTGTGGTATATGCATTGATCAACTTTGTTCTCCTGAAAATCAATAAAGTCATCATCTCATCAAACTTTAAACACCACTGATAAGAAGCTTGCCTTACACCATAAATAGACTTTCAAGTCGACAAACTATATATTCCTTCTGTGACCCTTTGAACCCTTTAAGTTGTACCATGTAAACATCTTTTTCAAGATCACTATTGAAGAAGCCTATTTTCACATCCATCTAATGAAATTCCAAGTCAAAATGGGCCACTAGTGCCATAATGGTTCTCAAAAAAATCCTTGGAAGAAACATGCGAGAAGATCTCATTATCAATGCCTTCTTTCTCTGAGTGAATCCCGTTGCTATCATCTTGCTTTAAAGTGCTTAATCTTCCTTTAGACTCTTTTTCGGTATTGTACACCCTCTTGCAACCTATTAGGTTATAATTCTCTGGAAACCCAACAAACTCCCACACTTTATTGTGAGCCCTGGATTGCATTTCTTCTTTCATTACATCCATCCATATATAAGATTGAGGGCTAGTGATAGTGTCATTATGGGTCACAGGATCAACAATATGACAAATGCCATTGTCATTCTTTCCAAGATATACATAATAATTATTTGAAATAGTAGATATTTGTTGTCCAGTATAACTCATAGTTGCCTCCACAATAGTTTCTTGCGTACGAGGCATTTCAACAGGAATAGGATGAAGAATAGGACATTCAATATTCTATTGTTCATGATTTAATATTTCTATAGATGCACATACAACATCCTTATATAATACAGGCTAAGGAATAGTAACAAATTTGTTAGGCACTCACACTCATTTATAGTAACGAATAGAGATAACTACGACGAAAGAAGTCATCAATAAAAGTAATAAAATATTAAGCAACAGAGGTCCACTGATGTTAGTATGCACAATCCCAAGGAGGTTAAGACTACAGGTTGCACCCTTGTTCTTAAACTTGGTTAGCTGACCCCTAATGTAATCTACCAAGTCTTCATATCTCCAAAATCAAGAGGGTAAAGTATCATGTTTTATAAGTCCTCTAGCACTCTTCCTATAAATGTGACTTAAACATTTATGCCACAACATTGAAGATTTTTCTTTAATAAAGGGTCTTTTGAATGCAACCTTTTTCACATTAGAGCAGGTATGTTCATTATTAGGAATCAAACACATACTATACAAGCCATGAGATAAAAAAATTCTCCAACAACTTGTAAATTCAAACCAAATTAATCTTTCCATTTCTAATATTGAAACAATATCCAAGTTATTCCAAAATAGAAACTGAAATCAAATTCCACCTAAAGGATGGTACATAAGATGTCTTTTCAAAAATAAGTTAAAGATCCGACTTTAAATTTAAACTAACAGTCCATATGAATTTAACATCAACTTCAGCAGCATTTCCTACTCTAAGCTGGGCTTCCCCTTCACTTGGTTTTACCCTGTTTTTGAACCACTGCAAAGTAATGGCAACATTAACAGTTGCTCCACCATTAGGCCACCATGAGTGTAATAGAGCATTAACTAAATTAGATTTAAAACTAACACAAGCTAAGGAGTTGCCTTCTTGCTTGTTCTTCTTTTC
Organism: Calamus simplicifolius; assembly: GCA_900491605.1. Taxonomy (NCBI): domain Eukaryota; kingdom Viridiplantae; phylum Streptophyta; class Magnoliopsida; order Arecales; family Arecaceae; genus Calamus; species Calamus simplicifolius. Next base: position 189,505 of record UESW01003955.1, on the reverse strand, counting down.
TAACCAAGATTTGAAACCAACACTCTCACTTCTGTGATGACCTGTTTTCTTATAGAAAAAATACTGAACATCCTTCTTGATGACAGCCTTAGACCTTCCACACCTTTACCATGCCTTTTGTTACGTTGATCCTTCTTAGAAGCACTAGGTTTAGTCTTCCTAGTGCTTACAGATTACTTTGAATATGGACCATCTACATGATCAAGGCCCTAAAACCTTCCTCATTATCATATTTCATACCTATTAACTTATTAGATTTCTAGCCTCAGATTTATTGGATACTTGATATCTTTGTCCTACAGTAGCTAAAAATTTCTTGGCATTGCTGGTATCTGGCAATCCACTCGTAGGGTGTTTGGAAATAAACCTTTTCATAGTGTGCTGGCTTGAACGATTTGAACTTTCCCACCTATCATAAATTCCTTCTGCTCAATAGTGCTCTTATCAGTAAATTGAGGAGGCTTGTTCTCATGTAAAGCTAGGTTAATATCATCAATCCTTATGACAAATTTTACAACCTCTTTTCATCTCTTATAGTTAGACCCAATCAAGATCTCAATAATAGTATAGTTTTTATTCACAATAAAGGAGACTATCCGAGACATAATGCAATATATAGATATATGGGCGATAAACAACCAAATAATGGGCAATAAATAATAAAGCAGGCTCAATACATAATGACTAAATTAGAGTCCTAGTGGCACATCAGAAACTTCTTTTTGGGCAAAGAATGTAATATGTTAGTGAGATCTTTCTACATGAAGTGAACCATGAGAATACCCTAACCTTTGTACAAGCTACCTTGTTTGGGTTGATAGACCCTTTAAGCTTGTACACCTTCTAACATAATGCTACATGTCCATCGTCAATTATAACACACAATAATGTCTTTAGACAAGTGATTGTTTGTTATAGCCCAAGAACTTATAATAGCAGTATGAAAAAATCTTATTAGTCTCAATGGGTGAGCCACTTTGGCAAGCAGCTCCCACATGAACTTGTAAATTTTTTTCAAATCAAGTTATTCAATATCAACCACAATAATAATATGCAAACTCAGGCAACACATGCATGTAACCTCCCAATATGAGACAATTAAGATGTACCTCCACAGGTCACAAAATATTAATCATTGCATGCAAACAATACATCTTGAATTTAATAGATAACAGTCTCAATATATGCTCATATTCTATAGGCTTAGAGTTTATAAATTATACACTCTAAACAGAAAAAAATTCATACTGTTTGAACTCCTAGAATGCAAAACAATTTACAGCCAAATAAAATTTTAGAATATGCTGATAAATTTTGAGAAATAAGCAATAATAATGCATAATTAAATTTTAGAATATCCATAATAAACAATAAGCAATTAAATAAGTAATTTGGATAGTAAATATAGCGGCAGCTAGAGGTAGGCACTGGGCCGTGCCGCCCACGGCACGGCACGATCCAGTAAACCGTGCCGGGCACGAAAAATTTTTTCCGCTGGCCCAGCATGGCACGGCCCATGACGGGCATGGGCCGTGCCGGCCTAGGTGGGCCTGTGCTAGGCACGGCCCACATGGGCCTGTGCCGTGCCACCAGCCCACTTGATAAAAAAATTTTGTAAAAAAAATATTTTTTTGATAAATTAAAAAATTATTGAAAATAAAAAAATTTATTAATATGAAGGCACCTTAATGGTGGGGGGTTTGGTATAGACCCTTATCAGTTTATTAATTTAAAATCAAAATGGTACAGGAAGGGAGGGGGGCTAGGCCTGACCTTCAAAACAAAATACAATAAAAAAAGAGAAAAAAATAGAAAAAAAATAAAGATGACTCATTTTAACAATTAAAAAAATAAAAATATAATTATAAAAATAGAAATGACTCACTCATTAGTCATCATTAGTATTTGTGTCATCATCTTCGCTAGTTAAGTCATGTCCACCTTTATTTTGAAGCCTCGCCTCAACATCCAACCAATCTTTGAAGCAGATAAGCATTTCAACTGTCTTGTCAGTCATTCTACTTCTCTTTTCGTCCAGAATATGTCGACCTGCACTGAAAGCGGATTCCGATGCTACTGTGGACATCGCACAGCTAAAATATCTCGTGCAATGGCAGACATAAAGGATATTAATTTCTAACACTCTTCCACCAAGCTAATATATCTAGACTTTCTATTTGATCTTCATCATATACAGAATGAAGATCGTTTCGTAAATAAAATTCTAATTCATTACTTTAAGGTGAAGAAGATGAAGAATATGAAGTGTCTTCTAATGAATGAAAAAATAGATGACGAATGTGATTTAGAAGCAGCAGAGCTTTGAGTAGGTATTCTAGATCCACAAATTTTATCAATATATAAACCATAAATATCATTAAGAAGTCGTGTTATCTCATCTTTAGCAGGTTCAGGATTTTGATTCATGTTTTCACAATATTGATCAATTAAAAGAATTATGCCATTTAATTTAACTCTAGGATCAAAAACAGCAGCTAAGTTATGCAATGGACATATTCTATTCTAATATTCATTTCATTTAATTTCATATTACATATAATAGGCATTACAACTTTATGATATCTATATTCTTTAAATTTTTCACTAATTACATATGATTTTTGTAAAAATGAACAAAAGTTGGATAATAAATACCTGAAAGAACATTTGTAGCATCATAAAAAGTAACCAAAACATCTTCTAAAATTTTACCTTGATGCCAATCAGTTTCAGTCAATGTAAATCCTAATCCACGATAATTAATATAAGCACTTAATAAGTTCTTATATGGATATGCATCATGTATCATGGTATAGGTACTATTCCAACGAGTTATTACATCAAGTTTAAATTTTTTAAAACGTTTACCATGATCTACACATAATTGTTTAAATTCTTGAAGTCTTGACTTTGAAGCATGAATAAAAGAAATTGCATTTCTAATTTTTGAAATAACCTCTTGAATTATGTTCATACCAGATTGAGCAAAAGATTTAATATATGACATGCACATCTAATATGAAATAATTGTCTATCTAAAATGGGATGCAAAGAGTCATTTAATAATGCAACAGCAGAATTATTATTAGATGCATTATCAAAAGTAATTGATATTATTTTATTATTAATATTATATGATCATGCGGTTTGATAAATAATATTTAAAATTTATTGTCCCGAATGCGAAAAATCAAAAGCACGAAAGCAATAATTCGTTTATTTAGTTGCCAATCATTATCAATATAATGAGCAGTAATTGCAATAAAACAATTACTACTTATAGATGCCGATCAAATATTAGAAGTTAAAGAAATTCTAGCATTTAAATTTGAGAGGCTTTCAGTTAAACTTTGTTTCATTGCTAAAATGTTTGTCATAACCACTCTTCTAAAGGTATGGCTGCTAGTTCTTCTATAAGCAGGTTGTAGGCCTAATTGAACATATCTTTCAAAATTATAAGATTCAGATAAACTAAAAGGTAATTCATCCTAAACTATCCATCTTACCAGTAATTTCCTCTGATTTTCGTGGTTATATGCAAAATTACCTATAAGTGATTCCTCTTGTATATTAAGGATATATTGCTGACGGGAATCATGCATCCTATGAGTCTCTTGATGTTTTTTTAAATGCCTGTTCCTCCAGTACTAGAACAACTGTAACGTTTTGCACATTTTTTACATTTTGCTTTATAGACTCTAACTATAATTCTATCGAAATCATTCCAAACATTACTAGTCCTCTTACGAGAAGAGGTTTGACATTCAACACTGGCTCTAGAGGGAACTTGGGGTTGGGGATTAGTTTCCTCACCCTCAGAAAAAGGGTGCAAGTTAAAATTACTTCGTTAAAAGATATCATATCTAAAATTTTTAATTAATAAATACAAAAAAATAAAAACTAACCCATACAAAGGTATTGAGAAAAGGATCAGAGGTGGAGGCGTGGAGCCGAGATTTGTGAGCTTCTTCTTGCGCTCTCGCCTCTCAACAAGAAGTGACCTTGTAGCACTTGCCACTTGCAAGAACACCTGCAAACTAAAAATTAAATTGCTAATCTACTAGAGCACTTGTTAGAAGAGAGAAATAGTAGTAATAGAGAAGAGTTGGTTTGGTATGGTAAGAATGAGGGAGAAATGGGCTATTTATAGAAGTCTCAAATTTTTTTTTTCCCAAAAATATCCTTTGATATAGCGTTATATGGCTGTTGGGAGGGGTAAAATGGTTTAAACCCCTCCCTAAACGGCTATATAACCGTTTCTAGCCATTTTTAACGGCTATATAGCCATTAGGGGCCGGGCCTGGGCCGTGCTAGCATGACCTGAGCCGTGCCTAGGCACGGCCCAGGCACGACGCCCACATGGGCCGTGCTGGGCCTAAATTTTTTACTATGCCGTGCATGGCACGGCCCGTTTGTTACTGGGCCGTATTTTGGGCCACGGGCCGTGCCGGGCCTGAATTTTTTTTTATCGGGCCGTGCCTGGCACAACCCGTTTGTTACTGGACCGTGCCAGGCATGTCATGGTAATTTTAGAGGCACGATGGGCCTGTGCCCACCTCTAGTGGCAGCCATGGTTCAAAATAGTGGACCATTCTCCTCTACGCATCAGGTTGGGTTGTGACCCCGAATAGGCTTTGGTCTATTCTAGGCCGTGGCCCATATGCAGGCAATGGCTAGGACAAGCCTATGGCTTGGGGCTTGGGCTGAGCCATGGCCCTAGGCTAACCCATGGCACAGGCCCATCCAATGGGCCTTGACACAAACAAGGTGAAACAGGGCTGTGCACAATAGGGGTTTTGCAAGAGGCCGGTCAATGCCTCCCTGATTCAGGAAAATGAAGAAAGGGATCCGGCCTCCAAGGTCGGCCAATCCTAGGTTTTCTCACAGGGGCCAACTGGCCATGGGCTCTATTGATGGGCAGACTGGCTTCATGGATGTGTTCAACATGGTTTTGCAATGGATGTTGGGACATTAGGGAGGAAGAAGGGGTAGAGGATGATGGCTTTGGTGGCTCACAGTTGCCTAAGAGGGGTTCCAATCAGGATGGGAGGGTTGAAGGTTCAGATCGGCCCCTGGGCAGTGATGCCTTCGAGGAATTCAGGGAAATCAATAGGTCCTGACCACAAGGGACAATGAGAACCCCCATAAATCTTGCAAAAAAGTTGAGGAATGTCCTTCCAGGTGTCGAAGATGAGCTTCTAGATGAAGAGGCGAGAGAGAGGGAGTGGCCGCAAGAGGCATTGGGGCACCAACCTAGGCTGTTGGGGACTTAGGTTGTATGGTAGCCATCTAGTCAACAATTGGGTTGGGGATGCAAAAACAGGGGAGGCTCCCTTGCTGTATGGTCAAGGAAGAGGCCTTTTCCATATGGCAATCGACGTGGTAGTCAATTGTCAACAGGAAGGAGGCTGGCAGTGCTGGTGGCAGCAGATGTAGGGTCACTGATTGTCCTAGGGTACATAGATAAGAAATAGGGTACACCAAGAAGATGAAGATGAAAAATAGCCTCATATTTATCAGGATTTTTTTAAAAAAATAGAAGTTTCAAAAATTTCCGTCCAAATAGATCCCTAAATATAAGGGACAACATGTGAGGTTGACAAAACTAGGCACACAATTGAAAAACTCAGCCATGGAAGTTTTACTGTCTAAGACCCTAACAAACACATGAAACGGCATGGAACAGCAAAAATTGAGTTCTAAATCTATGTATGCACATGTTAGATTTTTAGGAAAGCATATATGAATTGTAGAATATCAAGTAATAATTAAAATTTATTATTATATCTGTTTGTCATCTTTGACTTGTTCAAAGGCTGCAAAGAGCGCTAGTGCTTAGATTTTCCTTTCCTTGCTCCTTAAATAGTTGGTATTCTTAATAGGAAGAAACTGAATTCAAATGATAAGAGAAGATGAAACCTAGTCTATAGATAATGAAACCCTAATAGACCCTTCTATCAGGCCCGCACAAGCTGTCTACCTACATCATCAAACAAGAGGCTTGCATAAGTCCAAACAACATAAATCACATATCAATAGCAAGCTCATCATGCATGTATCGTTGAGTTAGATTCGTTCAGTTGTTTTATAAATCTAAAATCATAAACAATTAATTGTAGCCCACACATTGGAAATTTTCAACACTTTTTGTCATATCTATTCCAACATTGTGTATGTGCATGGATAATTATTACGGCAAAACAGTGAAGATTGATACTTTTTCAAGAGGCATATATAGCTCCAATAATGATAAGATCAATGGCCGTTTGGACTTTCTGAAGTAGTGGCTGTTTGATGACCTCTCCTTGTGAAACTATTCATATGTTTTCACAATTCAAATGATCTTTAATTTTTTTTCTTCCAACCAAAATGAGATTTGTGGTCATGCATGTGTGCATGTACATAGTGGTGCTTGTTTTTTATGGATTATTAAATTAGCAGTCTTCTTTTCTGGAAAATTGATATTCCTCATTTTGTATTGGAAGCAGGTATTGTGTGACAAAGATCGGTCCCTGAAGATGGTAACTATCCTTGCTTTAACTGCCCTTCTGTCATCTTCTCATTGATTATTTATATTGTCACAAAAGGTTAGATGATTTGGAAACTCAAACCATTGTCTCATCATTATCACAGGCTCCAGGAATGGGAAATCTTGAGAGAAGAATTCTAGAAGTTAACAGAAAGAGGGTCAAGGTTGTGAAACCGGGTTCAAAGACTTCTTTTCCAACAACTGAAATCAGGGGAACTTATGCCCCTCCTTTCCATGTAAGTTTATCTATTTCCACATGAAAGATTAGAATCCCATTATATTCGGAAAAAAAGTCACCTTTCCATTTTTTATGGCTCTAAAGTTGTATCACCAAATACTTGCTTAATGGTAATGAACTTGTGTGAATCTCTGATGTATGGGATGCCACCATAGATGACGAAATTTATTGCATGAATAACAGTCTTTGATTCTAAATAGAGAAACCTGGCATCAGTTTTTACATGTTTGTGTAAACAGTCGCTTGGGTTTTGTAGGTTGAGCTTTATCGCAACGACCAACACCGTTTTAAGATTGTAGTTGACGGTGAGAATGAAGTGGACTTGATGGTGCAAACCCGACACATGCGCGATGTCATTGTTCTCGTGATAAGAGGATTTGCCCAAAGATTCAATAGCACATCCCTAAATTCTCTTCTCAAGATAGAGACATGACTGACGATATTGTAAGGAAAGCGCGAGGTTGCCCGTTCTATTGCTGCAGTAGTGACTTGTTTCACAGAAATCTTACAAAAAAAGTTTCCTGATGTTGGGCTTGCAAGGGTTTTGATTTGTGTGATTGTGGTGTGAATCAATTTGTATATTGTTGACCGTGATCCATGGTGCTCACTGAGCCGGCCTATACATTGGGGCCCATCCCATCACTCATCTATCTTTCTTTCAGTCACCCACTCCAGCCTGTTTATCAACTCCTTTGGTGTGTGACATTGCTGTGGGTTGTGACATATATTGTATAGCAATTAGCAAAGTCTGTATATTGAGAACCAGGAGCATGCCGTGAGGGTTTTGTCAATGGAACATTTTCTTCTGAAATTTGAGTCATTTTAACAGTTCAGGGATGAGGATTCTTGAAGTCTTAATCTCTCAGGCTGTTTCAATCATTTGAGATTAACCGACATGTTCTCAGGATAACAGGCATTTTAATATTATTCCTTGCGTGAACTTGATTAACATACATTGTTAACAGGTCCTGTACGCTCCTGCATTTCCGAATTACTATCATTTGATGTTCTTCCCTTCCCCCATTGTTACCATGAAGCGTGAAATGCCACCATGATGTCTGAGCTTAAACTTTTGAAGAAATCAATAGATCAAACTTCAGTCAGTAATAATCAAAGAAATCTTTACACCGTCAAGAAGCGAAAGCCCGGTAGAGGAGGCCGGGAGTTCCAAAGAAAAGTTTACCTCTGGTTACTGTCCAGCAAGTTCGTCCTCTTCAATTCGTAGCATCAATGACATACCAGGTAAAAAAAAAAAACCGACGAAGTTGATCCATTCTGAGTCTGAGGTATCGAGGGCGACGAGGGAGGATATAAAGAGGGTTGAGATTTAATTAGAGGTTGGTGAAGAAGGCGAAGACGGCCGTGACGGAAACCAAGGCGACGTTGGCGTTGATGGCTGTACTACTGTTGGCACCCACGGCCGGCGAAGGCGGGGCCACGTGGGGCCGGGCTATGTGGGTCAGTTGCAGGGCTTGTCCTACTGTGGCCACAAAAAGGACCTACGTCATTCCCTTCAAAGCCTCAAGGCCATGGTATGCTAAGGGTAACAATGCATGTTACCGTTCCGTATTTGTGTTATATTAAAATTTAAAAGTAAAGTATAACATTATATGAGCTTATAAATATAAAATTATTAAGTAATTATATTAAAAATTTAAACATGAATATAAAACGAATTTAATAAATAAATCATTTAAAATTAATATGACATGGCTCACTTAACATATGTATACATAATCATTTAATATAACCAACTAACAAGACAAAAAATAACCTTTTTTTATAATTTTTATATATTAAAAACTATTTATATAAAAAAAATAAATAGATAAATAAAAATATAAAAAATATCATTAACAAAATGAGTTTTAATCGTATTATATTTAGATTAATGGATTAACATGCGGTATATATTATGATTATTTTATTATAATCATGTTGATATAATTACTATATGAATACAGTTAATCTAAATTTATTTATTTTCTATTAGAATTGGTGCGTATTTGCGTGCCATGTTCAACTTTGCTGGCCTTATGGTATACCAACGGGAGCAATCCATGTGCGCCACTTGGGAGTGGCTGCATTGCACAAACTTTACAGTAGGCTGTAGGTAACTGAGCTATTTTTCAAATCGATGTCTCTTGACATCGGTTTTACGTGCGAAAGAAAAAGTTTTTACGGAATTGATGTTAAAAAAAAAAAATCATTTGAAGCATAGTTATCAGATCCGATCCAGGCATCGATTCGGTCAATAGCTCGGGTTATTGGGTCACCGGTTCAACCGTTTGATCAATTCTTTTAATATAAAGTTGCCATGTGATGACGCCCGGTCACTAGTCCTGAACGTCGGGATGTGGCTAATCCGCGAACCTTCGATACGCCGAATGGCCTGCAAAAAAGTTCCAAGACCGGAGAGGATCCTTCGGTGAGACCCTCCGACGCACAAGTCAGCAATCAAGGTCACAGCAGAGAAGGAGCTCGAGAGAGCTCTTGAAAAAGGGAGAGATCTCAGAAGGACTGGAATTTTTCTCTGAGTACTAGGGTGTCAAGTGTGTAAACTTGCATTACCTGGTTTTCGAAGTGATTTACCCTTTATAGGGGTTGACGCTGGCACGATCATGTGGGTTTTCATGAAGTCAGAATGTCTGCTGAGCTTTTGCGTGAATCTGGGCTGGTTGGTGGGCTATGTCCCATCAGTTGTTGGGTAGGTGGGTCCTGTCCCATCACCAGCGTTGCCAGTGGGTTGTTGGATCTGGCGCTGTCAGGCGGTGCGCGCCAGAGAGGTGGCGCCCTGAACTGATGGGGCCATGCTGGGGCTGATCTGGCGGGAACTGGGAAATTCTGACTTATCAGGGCCGAGCCGGATCGACCTGAGATGGCTGGGGCCAATCCCGCTGGCAAGGCAGTGCCGGGGCGAGGCCGAATCGACGGACTTGGAGGCGCCGGGGCCGAGTCGGGCCGGCCGGGGATGGCCTTGGCCGACTTGGCGGAACTGGGGACGCCGGGCCGAGTCGGGCCGGTCGGGGATGGCCTTGGCCGACTTGGCGAAACTGGAGACGCCGGGGCCGAGTCGGGCCGGCGGGGGAATGGACGCCGGGGCCGAGTCAGACCGGCCGGGGATGGCCTTGGTCGACTCGGCGGAACTGGAGACGCCGAGGCCGAGTCGGGCCGGCCGGGGATGGCCTTGGCCGACTCGGCGGAACTGGAGACGCCGGGGCCGCCTGGGAAGGTGCCGGGGCCGAGAGGTGCCGGGGCCGGTTGGGAAGATGCCGGGGCCGGCTGGGAGGTGTCGGGGCTGCCTAGCTTGGAGATGTAGGGGGCCGGCTAGGAAGATGCCGGGCCACTTGGGAAGTGCCGGGGCCACTGGGAAGTGCGGGGCCGCCTGGCTTGGAGGTGCCGGCCTTGGAGGTGTCGGCCTTTGGGGCCGTCGGTCTTGGAGGTGTCGGCCTTTGGGGCCGTCGGCCTTAGAGGTGTCGGCCTTGGAGCCGAGCGGGGCGAGACCGATTGCCGAGGGCGAGGTGGGCCGTCGCGGACGTTGAGGTCGATTACTCCATCTACTCATATTGATAATGTTTTATATGTTGATGGACTTAAACATAATCTAATAAGTATTAGCCAACTGTGTGACAAAGGTTTCAAGGTTTCCTTTGAAGCTTCTGTTTGCACTGTTACTAATCCCATTGATAACAGCATTATTCTTGTTGGTAAACGCTATGGCAATGTGTACTTAATTGATTTGAGTAATTTATCTCCAAGTAATCATTGCTTAGTTGCTAATAATGCTAAGATAAATGAGATTGGCTGGCTATGGCATCGTAGATTAGGTCATGCAAGCACACACCTAATTTCCAAATTATTGAAAATAGATTTAGTTAAAGGTATTCCTAGTCTAAATTTTGAAATAATCGAATATGTGATGCATGTCAATTTGAAAAACAGACAAAAACTTCTTTCAAATCTAAGAATGTTATTTCAACTACTAGGCCACTAGAGCTACTACACATGGACCTTTTTGGACCTACTAGAACCACAAGTCTAGGAGGAAAGAAATATGGTCTAGTGATAGTAGATGATTACTCTAGATTCACTTGGGTAATATTTTTGGCTCACAAAGATGAGACTTTCTCAATATTCATGAAATTTGTTAAGAAAGTCACTAATGAGAAAAACACTACCATAGTGTCTATTAGAAGTGATCATGGAACTGAATTTGAAAATCACTTATTTGAAAAATTCTGTTTTGAAAAAGGCATACATCATAACTTCTCTGCACCTAGAACACCGCAACAAAATGAAGTTGTAGAAAGGAAGAATAGGACTTTAGAAGACATGGCCCGTACCATGCTATGTGAAAGCCAACTTCCAAATATTTTTGGGCGGAAGCTATAAACACAGCATGTTACATTCTAAATAGAGCCCTAATTAGACCTATCCTTAAGAAAACTCCCTATGAACTTTGGATCAATAGGAAACCAAATTTAAGTTATTTTCATGCATTTGGTTGTAAGTGTTTTATTCATAACAATGGTAAGGATAATCTTGGAAAGTTTGACGCAAAGTCTGATGAATGTATCTTCCTAGGATATTCTACATCTAGCAAAGCATATAGAGTATTTAATAAGAAAAGCTTAGTTGTAGAAGAATCCATTCATATAGTGTTTGATGAGTCTTTAGCATCAAGTTCAGATAAATTGATGATGAGGAAGATACATCTTTGATTGAAAGAGATATTGAAAAATTAAATGTATCTTCAGATCAAGAACCTGAAGTTAAGGATGATGACTCACCTAAGGATGATGGTATTGATACTGTTCAAAATGATAAAGATCTACCTAGAGATTGGAGATATGCTTATGGTCATCCTAAAGACCTAATCATAGGTGATCCATCTCAAGGTGTAAGGACTAGATCATCAATGAGAGATATCAATAATCATCTTGCATTTGTATCTCATATAGAACCTAAGACTATAGAGGAAGCCGAGAAAGATAGTTATTGGATGTTAGCAATGCAGGAAGAGTTAAACCAATTCACTAGAAATCAAGTCTGGACCCTAGTTGAAAGACCTAAAATCATCCTATAATAGGATCTAAATGGGTATTTAGAAATAAATTAGATGAAAATGGCATAGTAATTAGAAACAAAGCTAGACTAGTTGCAAAAGGATATAATCAAGAAGAAGGTATAGATTTTGATAAAACTTTTGCACCTGTTGCTAGATTAGAAGCCATTAGGCTACTACTTGCATTTGCATGTCATATGAATTTCAACTTATTTCAAATGGATGTTAAAAGTGCATTTCTAAATGGTTTTATAAATGAGGAAGTTTATGTTGAACAACCTCCTGGTTTTGAAGATCATAAATTTCCAAATCATATCTTCAAACTACACAAAGCACTTTATGGTTTAAAGCAAGCACCTAGAGCTTGGTATGATAGATTAAGTAAATTTTTAATTGAAAATGATTTTTCTAGAGGAAATGTTGATAAAACCTTGTTTTTGAAAAGAAAAGGAAAGGATTTATTAATCGTTCAAATTTATGTTGATGACATTATATTTGGTGCTACTAACAATCTCCTTTGTCAAGAATTTGCTAAGCTAATGCAGGGAGAATTCGAGATGAGCATGATAGGAGAACTAAACTTCTTCCTTGGACTTCAAATCAAACAAGAGAAAGCGGGAATTTTCATTAACCAAACAAAGTATACAAAGGAAATACTCAAGAAATTTGGTATAGAATCTGCTAAACCTCTTGGTACACCAATGAGTCCCTCATGCAAGCTGGACAAGGATGAAATAGGTAAGAAAGTAGATCAGAAGCATTACAGAGGTATGATTGGATCACTTCTTTACCTAACTGCAAGTAGGCCAGATATCATGTTTTCTGTCTGCTTATGTGCAAGATATCAATCTAATCCTAAGGAATCACATTTACTTGCTGTTAAAAGAATCTTTAGATACTTAAATGGAACTAAAAATGTAGGATTATGGTATTCTAGAGACTCAACCTTAAAATTGATTGCTTATTCTGATTCTGACTATGCTGGTTGTAAATTAGATAGAAAGAGTACAAGTGGGGTATGCCAACTTTTAGGAAGTAACTTAATCTCTTGGTTTAGCAAGAAGCAAAATTCGGTTGCATTATCCACTGCTGAGGCAGAGTATGTTGCAGCTGAAGTTGCTGTGCTCAAATCCTTTGGATTAAGCGACAACTTGAAGATTATGGTATCACACTTGATAAAATACCTATTAAATGTGATAATACTAGTGCTATCAATCTAACTAAAAATCCAATTCAACATTCAAGAATTAAACACATTGAAATTAGACATCACTTTATTAGAGAACATGTAACTAACAAAGATGTTTGTCTTGAATATGTTAATACTAATGATCAATTAGCTGATATTTTTACCAAACCTTTGAGTGAGGAGAGATTTTGCTATCTTAAAGGAGAATTAGGAGTTTGTGATCCTTTAGAATAATTTTCTGAAACTCTTAAGGACAACAACTATCTAGACTTCAATAATTTCTTGAAAATCCCCTTTGTCCAATAAGGAAATCTATCTAGAAATTTGATTCATTGTTTCCCCAATTATTAAGGAACACTTATCTAGAGTTTGATGATTAATTTGATCAGTTTCAGATCCTTGAAATTTAATTTTTTCTCTGAAACTATTGTGGAGTCGACACCTGCAGTTTGTGGAGTCGACACCTTCTTATTTTGATGTTCTGTCTGGGCAATTAGAGCCGACTCTGGCTTCTGTAGAGCCAACTTAATTCGGGTGCTGACAGATTCTCTGGTTCGAAGCCGACACCTCGTTTTCGGGAGTCGACTCTAAGTGGAACTAGGTCAAAATAAAAAGGGCGGAGTCGACCCCAAACGATACCTATCGTCTCCTAAACCTTTTCCAAGCTGTTCCAAACATTCCAAACCCTCCAAATCCCTCAAAACCCTTGATTACTCATTCCAATCGAATCCCATGGCTCCAAAAAGCGTGCTATCATTGGTGGTTCGACTGTTCCGACGAAGCGCCATTCAAATCGGAGGCAACCTTCATCATCTTCTTCATCTGCCACTCAAGATGACTCTCCACCCTCACCATCTTCTCCTCGAGTCGACCAATTAGCTGGTAAGGCCATTACTACCGGAAGAAAAGTTGATTTTAACTTTTTTGTTTCGGAGGGCTTTGCTATTGGGCGGTTGTTGAAAGAAATGGGATGGGAGAAGGTTTGTTCTTTGGATATCCCTACTTACCCTGCCCTATGAGAGAGTTTTATAATGATTTATGTAGAGGAGAGGGAGGCTTAGTGAGTGTTGTAAGAGGAACAGAGGTAATCATCACAGCCGAATCCCTTGGTAATCTATTGGAAATGCCTACCGTTGGCCTTGTTGAATATCATCATGAAGATAGAGGAGGTGCACTATCAAGGATGTTAGGGAGAGAAGTTTCTGAGTTTGAGGAAATCTTGGCAAATCAACTTAATTTGGAACTCAGATTACTTCACAATATCTGTAGAAGAATTCTATTTCCTAAAATCAGAAGGTTTGAATATGTCTCGGAGCGAGACATCTTATTGATGGACTGCATTCTCACTGGTAGACCTATAAATCTTGCTGGAATGATGATAGGCTATATGGCGGAGGCAGCTACTAAGAAGAGATCTACATTGCCATATGGTATGGTTTTAACATTGGTATTCAGAAGCCAAGGTGTACTTATAATGGATAATGAGCCACTAAGAAAATTAAGACATACAGATTACTATAGTGTCTCTACAATTCACCGAATGGGCTTTAGAAAAGAAAATGAAAATTGGATAAAAAGAGGACATGAGGCCAGAGCTGAAGAGGTTAGAGTTGAGGAAGTCAGAGGAGAAGACATTCCTGAACATCTGCTGGACCTTCTTCTGCTGGACTATCTGCTGGACCCTCAGAGGCTGGACCTAGCTCTCAACTTCCACATCAGTCAGCATTGGCATCTGAAAGATTTTCTGAGGAGCAAATAGGTCAGCTCAGAGCTTTACTGGCTGAGTATGACAGTCAAAGATCAAATGATATGTGTAAATTAAGAGAGGAGTTCAATCAATTAAAGGATGAAATTAATTCAAGACTTGACATGATTTCTTTTTCAATTAGCAATTCCGTCATCTTCATAAAATTTTTGAAAGGATGGAAGGCATTGTAGACGGTTCTGGAACTTATCTTCATGCTACCAGTCAACTGAAGAAAGATATCGACCTCGCCGTCTCTCAAATTGAAGCTTGTCTTGAAAGTTTTAAGAAGACTCAAAAAGATGATGTTATGAAATGATTGGACATTTAAAGAAAATTGTGTATAAGCATATTTGATTTTGATATTCAATCCTAGGTTGTATCTTAGGATTTCTTACTTTCTTGCTTTCTTAGCATGTATCTAGGATTTACATACTTAAATCTGTCATTTTAAATACATGTAATGAATCTTGCTTTGGAATACAAATGTTTGAATGAATATTACACTTTTATTTCAAATTTATCTTTGATTGAATGTCAATGAATAAGTTTCCTATCTTTATGTTTATTCGAACCACATTCTCGCTCTAATAACATTCTTTATTGCTCTTAAACTCACCTTATTGTTGATAACAAAAAAGGGGGAGAGATAAGTGTATATGCATATAAGAAAGAAAGAGAGAAAGAAAATGAAGAACAATTCTGAGAATAGAAAGAAAGAGAATTTTTAGAAAGAATTCAGTTTATCTACATAGGGGAGCAATGCAGGGGGAGCTTAATAAATTTCTCCATATAAAAGTTAAATCATTTTGATTGATGTCAAGTTTTATTTATTTTTATTCATTTTGAATATTGGCATCAAATTCTCTATGAGGAAGTCTCTAAGCTTTAACAATGTCTATAATTCTCAACTCAAATGAATTTTTTTAATTGCATATACTCAAAGTTTTTGTCATCATCAAAAAGGGGGAGATTGTTGACCCAATTGAGGATTTTGATGATTAACAAAACTATTTGAGTATAACATTTGA
>UESW01003955.1:0-170575 GCA_900491605.1 Calamus simplicifolius | reverse complement strand
TCCTGGAGGACCTCAGTCACCAGAAAGCGAGCGCGTTCTTTCAGGACTCCTATGTTGTCGTCGTCAGGGTAAGTGATCTTTTTGCCCTTTACCTTTTATTCCCTTCCTTCGGCTGACTTGGAGCTCGCGCGCAGATTGCATACTCCCTATGGGCCGCCAGGGAGGCAATGCGCGATGGGAAGGTCCTTCTGCGGGAGACGCAGAAGGAGGTCGAGGACGCTCGGTGTCGCGCGGAGGCGGCCGAGAAGGCGCTGGAGTCGGCCAGAAGCGCCTGGGCGAGCGAGGTACAGGCCGCCGAGAGCCGGGTGGAGATTGAAGCCAACCGTGCGCGCGTAGCGCTCCTCCAAATGATGGAGGCTGAGAACGCTGTAATGGCCAGGGACATGCATATCTCTGAGCTAACCTCAGCCCTCCAGGAGACCGAAGATCGAGCGGGCGCAGTGGCAGAAGAAGCACAAGCGGCGAAAGAGGAAGTTAGCCGGTCCAAAGAGGAGGTGATCCGCGCCCGGGAGGCTGAAAGGATTGCAACGGAAGCCCTTGCTGCAGAGAAGGTCCGGGCTGCTGGACTCATAGAGGAGTACAAGATGTCCGGGCGCTTCACAGATGACCTGGCCGAAGCCTCGACGGCTGTATTCCTCGACGGGTTCCAGCATGGCAAGGAGAAGGTGGCTAGGGACCTGAACTTCCCCCAGGCCCTGGAGGTTGAGCTGGAGCGTTTATCTGACTTGGCCCTTCTGATGATGAGCCCGCACCAGTAGAGCCGTGAGCTCGCACTCTTGTTGTTTTGTTCTTTCTTTTTTATAAGTCCGACAACGTTGGCATTTTGTAGTCCCTTCCAATTAATGAAAACATTCTTCAAGATGCATTCTATCTTATCATGAACTTCGTCGATTGACAACACGTAGCCCTGTGATCCCACTAGTTCCGATAGCACCGGGGGATAACTCTCAACTCGAGCTATTCCGCCCAGCTGTTTGGACCCGAAAGTTAGGACTAGGGAGCGTAGGTTTTTCAGAGCGGAAACACCGGCAGTCAGGTTAGGTAGACGGGCTCCTCGAGGCCATCGGCGCAATGCCCTGCCAAGTGTTGGACCTTGTTACTAAATAGGCGCGTGGCTTTTGGTGCCTACGGGAGTCGGCTTTTATCTGTCTGGTGGGACTTTAGGTGTCGACGGTTGTCGGGCTTTTGTTGCTGAGAGACGGTGGTACACCGCTCTGCCAGCAGTACACTGGGCTTTATGCCTGGCTGGTGTAGGGCTTTGGTGCCGACCAGGGTCGGGCTTTTGTTGCTAAGAGCGGTGGTACACCACTCTGCCAGTGGTACACTGGGATTTATGCCTGGCTGGTGCAGGGCTTTGGTGCCGACCAGGGTCGAGCTTTTGTTGCTGAGAGCCGGTGGTATACCGTTCTGCCAGCGGTACACTGGGCTTTATGCCTGGCTGGTGCAGGGCTTTGGTGCCGACCAGGGTCGGGCTTTTGTTGCTGAGAGCCGGTGGTACACCGCTCTGCCAGTGGTACACTGGGCTTTATGCCTAGCTGGCGCAGGGCTTTAGTGCCGACCAGGGTCGGGCTTTTATTGCTGAGAGCCGATGGTACACCGCTCTACTAGTGGTACACTAGGCTTTATGCCTGGCTGGTGCAGGGCTTTGGTGTCGATCAGGTCGGGCTTTTGTTGCTGAGAGCCGGTGGTACACCGCTCTGCCAATGGTACACTGGGCTTTATGCCTAGCTGGTGCAGGGCTTTGGTGCCGACCAGGGTCGGGCTTTGTTTCTGAGAGCCGGTGGTACACCGCTCTGCCAGTGGTACACTGGGCTTTATGCCTGGCTGGCGCAGGGCTTTGGTGCCGACCAGGGTCGGGCTTTTATTGCTGAGAGCCGGTGGTACATCGCTCTGCCAGTGGTACACTGGGCTTTATGCCTGGCTGGTGCAGGGCTTTGGTGCCGATCAGGGTTGGGCTTTTGTTGCTGAGAGCCGGTGGTACACCGCTCTGCCAGTGGTACACTGGCTTTATGCTTGGCTAGCGCAGGGCTTTGGTATCGACCAGGGTCGGGCTTTTATTGCTGAGAGCCGGTGGTACACCGCTCTGCCAGTGGTACACTGGGCTTTATGCCTGGCTGGTGCAGGGCTTTGGTGCCGACCAGGGTCAGGCTTTTGTTGCTGAGAGCCGGTGGTACACCGCTCTGCCAGTGGTACTGGGCTTTATGCCTGGCTGGTGCAGGGCTTTTCTGTGAAAAGATTTCAGCAGCTAAAATTGAATCTCGTTAATATTGAATGGGGGTGGAAACCCAAGTGAATACAGGGGTGATACTTGACATGAGGGGAGGAATACATTACTGATAATACCGACAAAGGTTATCTGCATTCCATGTTCTTGGGAGTGGCATCCCATCAAGTTCTTCAATTTTATAAGCTCCATGGCGGAGTGTTTCGACGATCCGGTAAGGCCCCTCCCAATTTGGGGCTAGCTTGCCTCCCTCAGCTGGCTTCGAGACCTCGGCCCGTTGAAGGACCAGATCTCCTGGCAGGAATGTCCGGGGGCGCACACGAGCGTTGTAGTACTTTGCGGCCCGTTGCCGGTAGGCCGCCATTTGAAACCGCGCCCGGTCTCGCACCTCCTCCACCAGGTCGAGGTTGGCTCGCAGTTGGTCAGGGTTACTTTCCTCGCTGTATGCTTCCACCCGAGGGCTTGGTGCACCAACCTCTATCGGATAACAGCTTCAGAGCCAAAGACTAAGCTGAACGGCGTTTCGCCGGTGGGGGCTCGCGGCGTTGTGTGGTAGGCCCATAGCACGTTAGGGAGCTCCTCCACCCATCGCCTCTTGTAGCCATCTAGCCGAGATTTCAGCCCCTGGAGAATGATCCGATTAGTCACCTCGGCTGCCCCGTTGGTTTGAGGATGCCCGACGGAAGTGAACCTCTGACGGATACCCAGCTCAGAGCAGAATTCCCTGAAGGGCGCGTTGTCAAATTGCCGGCCGTTATCAGTGACTAATGTGTGCGGCAGTCCAAACCGACATATGATGGACTTCCAGAAGAAGGATCTCACTTTGCTTTCGGTAATCTTGGCCAAGGCCTCGGCTTCAACCCACTTGGTGAAGTGATCCACTGCTACCAAGAGGAACTTTCACTGTCCGGAGGCCGAGGGAAATGGCCTCAGGATATCCATACCCCACTGGGTAAAGGGCCAAGGTGCCACCAAGGGGGTCAGGTGGGATGTCGGCTGTCGCTGGATATTAGCGTGACGTTGACAGCTATCGCATTTCTTAACAAGCTCAGCTGCATCTTCCTTCATCGTCAGCCAGAAATACCCTTGGCGCAGGGCCTTGTAGGCTAGGGCTCTGCCCCCCAGGTGACTCCCGCATATACCTTCATAGATCTCTCTGAGGATGTAATCTGATTCAACCGACCCCACGCACCTGAGAACTGGGTATGAGAAGGATCTCCGATAAAGCTTCCCATTCATCATCAAGAATCTCGGGGCCCTTCGCCTGAGCAGCTTGGCCTCAGCGGGGTTCTCAGGGAGAGTACCGTCAGTCAAATACCGGATGTAGGAATCCATCCAGGAGGGCTCTTGCTCCACCGGCAACGCTTCATCCACGGCCTCGGTGCTCGGGACTTGTAGGTGCTCCACATATGTCCTCCCCAACGTTTCGACGGCCGAAGTGGCCAGATGGGACAATGCATCGGCCCTAGCATTCTTTGCTCTAGGGATATAGCTGACGCGGAAGTAAGAGAAATGAGACGCCTGGGACTGCACCTTGCTCAAGTATCGGGACATGGTTGGGTCCTAGCCTCGTACTCCCCAGTGATCTATCCAGAGACAAGTTGAGAGTCCGTGAAGGCCCTCAAACGCCCAGCACCTAGCCCTTCAGCTAACCTCATCCCCGCTAGTAAGGCTTCGTACTCCACCTGATTATTAGTTGCTGGGAATTGGAATCTGAGAGCGTACTCCACTACGTCTCCCTCTGGGCTTGCGAGAATGAGTCCGGCTCCGCTTCCTTGAGAGTTCGCCGCTCCATCCACATGCAGGATCCAGTCCTCCGCCTCCTCAGATGAGGGAGAGTCCGCGCCCCCTTCTGGTCGCACCTTCTCCATATCCCTCTCGGTCCAGGAACACTCGACCAGGAAATCCGCCAACACCTGAGACTTCATGGTTGACCTTGGCCGGATAGACAGGTCGAACTCACTCAGCTTAATGGCCCACTTGGCCAGCCGACCGGAGGTGTCGGGACGAGATAAGATAGCTCGAAGGGCTGGTCCGTAAGCACACGATGGGATGGGCTTGGAAGTAGGGGTGCAACTCGGGCCCATGAAACTCGGGTTTCCCTCAACCCTAACCCTAACCCTAACCCTATTTGTAAAACCTCAACCCTAACCCTATTTTTAAAAATCGGGTTCGGGTTGAGTTTCGGGTTGAAATTCGGGTTGGTGGAAAAAAAAAAAGTTCACAACATAGTCCAATCAATTTTTGTAACAAAAAATTCTGTGATTTACACCACTTCATGTGACGGGAGCACTGTTGCTGGATCATTTCCAAAACTGAGCTAGGAGAATAGGTTCATCGTGTGAAGCAGAAATTTGGAGCAAGTTTACTTTTTTAAGCAAAAAATGAGCTAGTTCAAATTGATATCCTGAAGAAGGCTGATGAGAAATTCAGCATCAATTTGGATAATAATGATAATTTTGGAAAGAGAGATTAGTTCTAAACCTCCAGTTAAGCCATAGTTAGGCCTGATAAGCCACCACCTTTTACAAAATGATGCAGAGTGGAAACAACAAAATCAGCTGAATTACATCATTTTAGCTCTCATACACTACAAAAAGAGGGAGCATTATTACCATCACATTGTCAACCTATCATCTTAATGCATAGCTACATAAAATGCCTATTAAAGTCCTTGGTCTTTGGCTGTAACAATTTATGAATTAGCTTGTTGGCTTGGTCCAAACTTCCTATATCAAAGGTACACAAAGCACATATCTGGAAGCTCCCAAGCTTCCTTCTGGTCTCATTCAGCACCAAAGTCCTCAGCCCCTACGCAGCCACAGGCCTCATCACTGTCGACTCCTCCAACACAGCCTGCTGAAATGGCACAGAAGCAATAGAAATTAAGTAGAGCTCACATCAATGCCCAATTAAATAAAGATGGAAGAACTTACATGTCCTGAGCTTAGCCCATAAAATTTTTATCAAAAATACATTTAAGAAAGAAAACACATTTGAGAATACAGCTAACACCTCCATATATTAATCTTTTAGTGAAATAGGAGGTAGAGAGGAGGAAGTCATTGCAATACTTTTAGCTTCCTCTGAAAAAAATAACAAACTTGAGTCAAACATTGCATTGAAAGAATGATAAATAATTCAAAATATAATAACATACATTTTACCTTTTGCACATTTATCCAAATGATCGATGAGTTCTTCATATTCTGGATCCTTTGGTGCAGCTCTTAACCAATCTTGAGTACAAATCAAACACTCAACCAATATTGGTGTCAAAGAACTATGATATTGGTCAAGAACACGGCCTCCCGCGCTAAATGCAGATTCAGATGCCACTGTAGAAACATGAATAGCCAAAATATCTCTTGCCATACATGCTAATGTTTTGTATTTTGTAGCAGTAGACCACCATGCCAAAATATCAAATGGTTCTACAGCCCTCTCTTGAGGATCTTTTAGGTAGGCATCAACTTCAGACATGCTACAATCAAAACTACTCTGCTCTTTTTCACGAATGTACTCCTCATATTTCTTATCATTAATTGCAGTCATGGAAGAAGCAAATGTTGAAACACTCCCTTGAGATGAAGAGCATGCAGAAGAAGCCTCAACTTTATACATTTCATACAACACAAACATTTATCATACACCTTTCTTGCTATTGCAGAAGCATCATCAATTGAAAGAACTCTTTTAAGGCACCAATATAAATAATCTAACTTGTATCGTGGATCCAAGACAAAAGCAATAAGCAAATAGATATTAAACTTATCAACAGAACCCCAATACTTACGAAGCTTCTCCTTCATTTTGTTGCACATACGAAGAAGGAGAGGGTCAGTTTGCACAGCTGAAAACGAATTTAATGCATCTTGGATCTTGTCAATATAACGAAAATGTAGGGATGAAGTGATATACTTGGTACCCGACAACATCTCAGTAGTTTCAAAAAATATGCCCAAGAAGTCACAAAGTACTCTAGCATAATTCCAATCCTCTTCAAAAGGAGGAGTGGTACTTCTAAAGGCATCACTATCAGATGCAAGACGCTTGAAAGCTTTCTCAAAGGGTAAAGCATGCTTCAACATGAGGTATGTCGAATTCCAACGTGTTGACACATCCAAACACAAAGACATTTTGATTGAAATTCTAACCATTTCACATGATCTTTCAAATGCTTGTTCTCTACTAGGAGAACTCTTTATCCACTTTATACTGTTACGAATACGAGCTATGCAATCTTTAATTTCATCTGTTCCCCCTCTCACAACCAAGTTTAAAATGTGTGCAATACAACGAACATGTAACGAATCACCATCCCCAAGCAAACCATCTTTCATTCTTAAATTTGTTTGCAAAGTGTTTAATGCAACATCATTAGATGATGCATTATCAACAGTAACTAGTACAAACTTGTTTGATTTTCCAAGCATCTAAACAAGATTCAATTGCAGAAGAGATAGCTTCACCAGTATGTGGCGAAGGAAGAATACAAAAATTGATGATATGCTTATGAAGCTTCCAAGAAGAGTCCACAAAGTGAGCAGTCAAACATAAATACCCATATTCTGATTTGAAGTCCATAAATCTGTTGTCAAGCTTACCCGATGAATGCTTTCCTGAAACAACTTTTGCAATTTAGCCCTCTCTAACTTGTATATTTTGTAAACTTCTTTAACAATGGTGGTTCTTGAAATATTCTTGATAAGTGGCTGCACAACTTTACAAAATTCTCTAAACCCTTCTTTCTCCACAAATTTGAATGGCAATTCATCAAGGATAATCATTCGTGCCATTGCTCTTTTGCAAGCCTCTTGGTCAAATTTTCAATTCGATAAATTGCCACTACTATCAAATGATGTTGTTGTGAATGACAACATTTGTTGACCCTTAGCTCTTTTGGTTGTATTGCATTTGCATAAACTTAAGTGTCTTGTTAATGTGCTTGTCCCTTGAGTGCTTGGACACTTGAGTTTAATTTTACAATACTTACAAATAGCATACTCTACTTTCCCCTCGTTATCACATATCCTTTCAAAATCAGCCCAGACTGGTGATGAAATTTTGTATGCTTTTTTCTTTTTACTCGAAGGAATATTTGCATCTGAACCTTCTGTAGGATCCATGGTATTTGAAGATGTTGATGTTGGAACACTTTTAATTGGCTCACTAATAATCTCTTTCTCTACATCAATTTCTTGCCCAACATTTATATCCTCCATATTTGACAACCTAAAAACAATTTTCAAAGTAGTCGATAGTCTTAAAAATAATTTTCAAACTAGACATAAAATTTGATGTTAAAATTACTTGAATAGCCAGAACAAATAAACATATTGAAAGTTTGATGCCAATTTACAATCCCAGTTATTCATCAAAAGCTATTGAATTGTATATAAAATGATCCAATGAAAAACTGTAGGAAATAGGCTACACAGTACATAGATATCCATCCTTAATATCCCTATACCACCCATCCAACTTTAACTGATACATATAAATCAAATTATAAGAGACAACAGAATGAATAGTGCACGAAACTTTACAAAACTTTAAGCATGTACACTAAACTGGAACTGCATCTAAAGACAGCAAACCAAGGTTTAATTGCGTGATTAATCTGAGTTAATGGAGCATACTGGACCTGAGGTGGATATTCCAACAGAATGTTGAAGCTCGGATCGTTTGAATAGAGTATTTTGCCGTGCAATGAAAACTACCGATCCCCTGGCACATGGTAATAGAGAAAATGTTATGGATGCAAAGCGATGTAAAGAAAACTATTCCTAGCTATGAGGTGATATATTGGCTGTGAAGCTCGGATCGTTTGAAAACTGCAGACATCGCGGGTCCTTAGTCGGTGAACCATCGCTGTTGCTAGGATCTTCATCATCCGGAGAGAGATCACCGATCAGTACCCTTTCTTCTCCGGCGCTGGCAACAGGGAGCCGGGCATCAGGTAGCAGTGTAGCACATCCTCTGTTTCATTCCTCATTCTTCTCTTTAGACTAATCTAAACCAATGAGAGCAGTAAGAATACTAATCAGATCTTGACCTCCAGATCCGTCTGAGTCTCGCGGTGATGCGCGGCGGATCCCATGCCTCGTCATATTCCCATCCAGTCGTGAAATCAACCAGAAAACCCTCGCCCGGAAGCTGCCTAGCGCTGTGCCTCTTCTCCATTCACGGCCGCGCGGTTCGGCCGTTGTTCTTCTTGGTTAGACCGATCATTGGTGATGGTGGCCACCGTCGGTGGTTATGTTTTTGAGATCGGAACATCTCACGGATTCACGATGGGAAGAAAATAAAAAGCAGATAAATAAAAATAAAAAATACCTAGATTTCGTTGCTCGCAGTCGCCGGTGACGATCGGAAATATCTGGTAGCTCCTAGCCTCCTAGGTGGAAATATCCGACAAAGCCACGAATCACAAAGGCGATCGACGGCTCACGAAGGCGACCGACGGCGACGAATGGGAGGCGGGACTCGGAAGATGGGAGCTAGGGTTGAGAAATCTGAAAGAGGGCAAGCGGGCGAGCGGAGCGACCGAGCGAGGCTTCGAGCGGTTTGTTAAATTTTAACGGGTTCGGGTTTTTCCGGGCCGGTTTGACTCCAACCCGAACCTGGACTGATTTTAAATCGGTCCGGGTTAAACCCGGTTATTTTGGGTTCGGGTTGAGCAAAGGTGAGTTTGAGCACTATTGAAATTCGGGTTCGGCGGGCCGGGTTCGGGTTGAACCCGGCCCAAGTTGCACCCCTACTTGGAAGTAAGGCCGAAGGCGCTGGGTAGAGACCACCAAGGCGAAGATAATCTTCTCGGTTCTCGAATACTTGGTCTCGGCGTCATGGAGTACTTTGCTGGTGTAATAGATTGGCTTCTAAGCCCCGTCGGCATCCGTACGCACGAGTACGGAGCTGACAGCCTCGGAGGAAGCGGCCAGATATAAAAAGAGCTCCTCCCCATTTTCAGGCTTGGACAATAGCGGAGGAGTGTAGAGAAACTGCTTCAACTCCTCAAAGGAGCCTGACACTCTTTCGTCCATTCGAAGCCGTTGACCTTGTGCAGCGCCTTAAAGAAGGGCAGGCACCTTTCTGCTGACCTTGACATGAAACGACTCAAGGCCGCCACCCTCCCTGTTAGGCGCTGCACTTCCTTCTTATTGGCTGGGGGCCTCATCTCCAGGATAGCCCTAATCTTGTCGGGGTTAGCTTCAATCCCTCGCTGGGTCACCATAAAACCCAGGAACTTGCCTGCTGCTACTCCAAAGGCGCATTGTGGGGGTTGAGCTTCATCCGATACCGACGCAAGTTGCTGAAAGTCTCCTCGAGGTCAGCTACATGGTCCGCCGCACTGGTGCTCTTGGTCAGCATGTCATCCACATAAACCTCCATGTTGCGCCCTAGCTGGCCCTCAAAGACCTTGTTCATTAATCTTTGATAAGTGGCCCCGGCATTTTTTAATCCAAAAGGCATCACCCTGTAACAATAAATCCCCTTCTCTGTGATAAAGGAAGTTGCTTTTTCATCCACCGGGCTCATCTTGATTTGATTA
Organism: Calamus simplicifolius; assembly: GCA_900491605.1. Classification (NCBI taxonomy): domain Eukaryota; kingdom Viridiplantae; phylum Streptophyta; class Magnoliopsida; order Arecales; family Arecaceae; genus Calamus; species Calamus simplicifolius. The sequence continues at coordinate 160,796 of UESW01003955.1, read as the reverse complement.
TATCCCGAGAACGCATCCATGAAGCTGAGAGTCTCATGCCCGGAGGTGGCGTCCACCAGCTGGTCGATTCAGAGCAGCGGGAAGCTGTCCTTGGGGCACGCCTTGTTGAGGTCGGTGAAATCCACGCACATCCTCCAGCTTCCGCTGGCCTTACGAATCATTACGACGTTTGCTAGCCAGTCCGGGTAATGCACCTCGCGGATGTGGCCCGCCGCCAGCAGCTTCCGCACCTCCTCATCAACGGCCTTCTGTCGGTCAGGGGCAAAACTTCTTTTCTTCTGCCTGACGGGCTGGCACCCCAGCCGGATATTAAGCTGGTGCGTGATTACCTCCTCCAGAATCCTCGGCATGTCGGATGCTGACCATGCGAAGATGTCCGCGTTGACCCTAGGAAGGTAAGGAGTCGGTCACGAGCTTCCTCTGGAAGTAATGCTCCAACCCGGACCATCCGCGCAGGGTCCTCCCCGAGGGGGAAAGTGAGCAGCCGCTCGGCCGGCTCCCCCCTTTTTTCCAAGTCTCGTGGGTCAAGCGCCTCAGGTGCCGGTGTAGGTGCCGGTGCGTGCTGTCTCTTGAGGGCTAGGGGCCAAGTGATAGCAAAGTGCCGGTAGACCCTGCTCTCCTCGCATCTCGCCGACCCCTCTGCTGGTTGGAAACCTCACGAGGAGCCGCTTGGTGGATATGACGACATCTAAGAGGTTGAGCCCAGGCCTTCCGAGGATCGCATTGTACGCGAGGGGTACACGGACCACCAAGAACTTCATGAGAACAGTGCATTGGCACGGAGCCATACCAGCCGTTACGGGAAGAGTGATTTCTCCTTCAACCTTCACGGAATCTCCTGTGAACCCCATCAAAGGCGTGGCGACGGGTCGAAGCAGATCATGCGACAAGTTCATACGAACAAAGGCATCGTAGTTTAAAACATCTACGGAGCTCCCACTGTCAACTAAGATTCTTTTTACAGGGTGCTTAGTGATCGTCATGGACACGACGACGCTATCATCCTGATTTACAACCCCGTCCAAGTCCTTTTCGAAAAAAGGAATTACAGTTTCTGCTCCCCCCTCCCCCCTTTGTTCTTCAACGGGCCTCCTGCCCCCCAGGAAATCATCGCCACCGTCTTCTCCGTCGAGGCATTGTCGATCACTGGCAGCGAGGGCGCTGATGGGCCAGGAGCTCCCGGGTTGTTCCTCTGAACGAACTTTCCCAGGTGGCCCCGCTGAATAAGGTCTTCAATGGCTTTCTTCAGCTGACGGCAATCGTCGGTGTCGTGGCCATGGTCCCGGTGGTAGCGGCAGTAGAGGTTCTTGTTCCAGGGGATCTTTGGGTTGATGGGAGGAGGGCGCTGCAGATAAGACTCCCCTTCAATCTCGAGCAGGATCTGAGATATCGGGGCGAGCAATGGGGTGTAAGGTCCGTCTCTCGGTGCAGGGGGTCGAGGACGGTTGTCTGGCCGGCGAGGAGGCTCGGGCCTCCGGGGGTGGACTTCTGCGGGCTCCGGCTGGATCGGCTTCCTGGGGACACTACCGCCAGCTTCGCGCCGGGAAAAGTCAGCCTCATCCGCCCGGATGTACTTCTGGGCCCGGATCAGGAGTTCGGAGTAAGAGCTCGGTGGCTTCTTGTCAAGAGAATACGCGAAGCATGAAGGGCGGAGCCCCCGCTTCAAAGCCAGGGTAGCCACCGAGTCTTTCAGGTTGTAGACCTCCAGAGCTGCTTCTTTGAACCAGGCAACATAATCCCGCAAAGACTCGCCATTCTTCTACTGAACGGCAAAGAGACTGTCCGCCACCCTTGGGATCTTCCGGCAGGCGTCAAAATGGGCCAGGAAAGCCCTTTCCAACTGGCGGAAGGAGTCGATGCTTCATGGCGGTAGACGAGAATACCAAGCTCGAGCAGCCTTCTTCAGAGTGGCCGGGAAAGCAACGCACATAAGTGAATCAGTGGCCCTATGGACTTGCATAAGTACCTTATAGCTCTCCAAATGGTCCAGGGGGTCCGTAGTCCCGTCGTATGGATCTAGTTGAGGAAGGCAGAACCTGGTAGATGGGCTCCTCCATGATGCGGTGAGACAAGGGAGGCCGACTGTCGTAGTCTGTCTCCGGCAGGTGGGTGATCCGACGGCTAAGCTCCTCCAGCTTCTGATTACACTCCTCGAGTCGACGCTCGGCTCGACAAGGCATCCGGCCATCAAAAGAACCCTCCCCCGAAGATTCGGAAGAAGAATGAGGGCGGCGATGCCGGCGCGGGCGCTCCGCCTCCTTCCCGTGCCGCCGCTTAGGAGAAATACTAGCGTGGCGAGAAGGAGACCGGGGTCTTTTAGAGGCTTCATGGTGGTGAGGTCTGGCCGGGGATCGGTGGCGACGATCCACAGGAACCGGCGATCTCCGGCGGGAGGAATGCTGGCTGGGTTGCACTACCCCCGGGACAGACGGGTTCGGCTCCGGTTGCTGCAAGGCCGCCTGCTGGTGCTGCAGGCCCTGAACCATCGCCGCCAAAGACTGGACCTGCGTGGCCAGGGCAGTGAGTCGATCTTCCTGGAGTTGCTGCGGAGCAGGCGCGGGGGCGTCATTCTGCGGAGCAGAAGGCCCTGCTCCCGGAGATGCAGAGGCTTCGGAATACTGGATGCGAGAGCTGGGTGGGCCTCCGCGGGTGGACCGGCCCTGCAGCGCTGCCCCCCAGCGCGACCGGCTGAAACTCCCTTCGTCCGAGTCGTCACCATGACTCCGAGATCTTGGAGAAAGGAGCAAAAGGTAAGTTGCTGGCTCGATGTCTTTCTTACACCCCCCTACCTGGCGCGCCAATCTGATGACGCCAAGTCACCTTCCTCAAACGTCGGGGAAAACGGACGTCCTTCTCCTCGGAGCCCTGCAAGAAAAGTCCCCGGAGACCGGCGATACCGGTAGGGACCCTCCGACGATTAAGTCAGTCACTTGGGCTCGGACAAATAACCGCTCAGCGAAAAAGAACTGAGGCGGTTAGGGTTTTGCTGGGAGGAAGAAAGCTCAGAAAACCAGAGTTCAGATCCCTACTTACAGCGCGAGCACGTGCTTTATACCTGTCCGAATGTCCTATCTTACTGTTTCGGAAGATCACCGTCGTATCATCGCTGCGCGTGCCGGAGGCATCCCGTACCGCTTGCCGACGTGATGTCATACGTGTCCAACAGCCGTGAAGGAACTCAGTGCGTGCCGTCGGATGATATGACCGAGCACAGTCGCAAGTGGTAGCGAATCGTACGCCGTAGTGAGGCATGGCCATGCACAGGGACATGCAATGCACCATACGCCATTATGAGGTATGGCCCTCCGTAATGGGGTGCAATCACGGGCGTACTGAGAGTCACATGGGTGCGCCGTGCGGCCTGAAGTCGTCATTTCTTTCGATGATTGAACTACACGCCAATCGCTGATGACCCCACCCTGAGACCGGAAGGGGTCCCGGGGGTGGGAAAATGCTGGTGCACCCCGAGACCGGTAGGGGTCTCGGGGCCAAGAGATGATGACCCCACCCCGAGACCGGAAGGGGTCCCGAGGGTGGGAAAATGCCAGTGCACCCCGAGACCGGTGGGGGTCTCGGGGTCAAGAGATGACCCCACCCCGAGACCGGAAGGGGTCCCGGGGTGGAGAAATGCCGGTGCACCCCGAGACCGGTGGGGTCTCGGGGTCCAGAGATGATGACCCCACCCCGAGACCGGAAGGGATCCCGGGGGTGGGGAAATGTCGGTGCACCCTGAGACCGATGGGGGTCTCGGGTTCGAGAGATGATGACCCCACCTCGAGACCAAAGGGGTTCCGGGGGTGGGGAAATGCCGGTGCACCCCGAGACCGGTGGGGGTCTCGAGGTCGAGAGATGATGACCCCACCCCGAGACCGAAAGGGGTCCTGGGGTGGGGAAATGCCGGTGCACCCCGAGACCGGTGGGGGTCTCGGGGTTAAGAGATGATGACCCCACCCCGAGACCGGAAGGGGTCCTGGGGGTGGGGAAATGCCGGTGCACCCTGAGACCGGTGGGGGTCTCGGGGTTAAGAGATGATGACCCCACCCCGAGACCGGAAGGGGTTTCGGGGGGGGGAAATGCCGGTGCATCTCGAGACCGGTGGGGGTCTCGGGGTCAAGAGATGATGACCCCACCCCGAGACCGGAAGGGGTCCCGGGGGTGGGGAAATGCCGGTGCACCCCGAGATCGGTGGGGGTCTCAGGGTTAAGAGATGATGACCCCACCCCGAGACCGGAAGGGATTTCGGGGGTGGGGGAAATGCCACTGCATTCAGAGACCGGTGGGGGTCTCGGGGTCAAGAGATGATGACCCCACTCCGAGATCGGAAGGGGTTCCGGGGGTGGAGAAATGCCGGTGCACCCCGAGATCGGTGGGGGTCTCGGGGTCAAAAGATGATGACCCCATCCTAAGACCGAAAAGGGTTTCGGGGGTGGGAAAATACCGGTGCACCCTGAGACCGGTGGGAGTCTCGAGATTGTTAGCCGCTGTTACCTTTTATCGTGACGACGCGGGATCAGTCATATCACCAAGGAGTTCAGAATCAGATAATTTCAAGACTAGCAGAGAAGGGTGCATGTTGATCTCACGAAGCCAATTCGATGCCTTGGAGAGGTTGACAGAGCTCAAGTCAAGGTATTTCAGAGAGGTGATTCCAGAGAGCCATTGAAGGTCATTGACTCGAAAAGCTCTTTGCCAATCAATTTTGTAGGACCTATTACCAAGAAATACGGACCCACTTTGAAGATCTAGATAGTGCAGGCTCGAGAGATTTCCAATCAGGCGAGGAATGGTTCTAGTAAACCCAGCAAGGGAGAAGGTTAAGGTATTCCAAGTGAGAGAACCAATGTATATCTCAAAAAAAATTCTGTGAATCGGAATGGAGTTGGAGAGCGAAAGCAGAAAAGTGCTGAGGCCCTGGAACCCGATCGGCGGTCGCAGTGCGTGCTCTTGTCTCTCCATCGTCCGCGACCAGCGAAGTAGGGAGCTTTCGGTTCAGAGTTTTTTGCTTTTTTTTTTTTTCGTTGCTAGATTTTTTTTCTCTAAAAACTTAATAAAAATAAAAATCAGTAAGAAATATTACCTTAACTTCGTTTCTTTATCACATCACAAAGAATAAGCGACGAGACTCATGAGAGACGAACTTCTTTCCCAAAATCAAATGCTTAGAAAAGAGAATTAGAGATTCAGAGAAGGCGAAAAGAGGAACTGAGAAGTCGCAACTTGGAAGACGGAACTCGGAACTCGGAAGCCGGATACTCGGGAACTCAAAAGAAGTAAAAGTAAAAGAATTTAAAATGACATTAACAAAGTAACAAATTTGTGACTCATCCGGTTTAAATCGGGTTGATCGGTTCACAAGTGAATCAGACGGATTGATTAGGTTATTTCGAGTATCTAACACATCTGGTTTTATGATAGAATCAGATCGGCTTGGCCTTCAGATTTCGGTCCAACCGATTCAACCAATCGGTCCGATCCAGGTCTAACAACTATGATTTGAAGTAGTGCTTTTTTTTATTCACCATAGCAATGTAAAAATACCACTTAGAATGATATTTTTAAAAAGCATCATTTTAAGCGCCACTTGAAATGACGCTTTTAAGAAGCACCATTTTTTCATGTAAATTGAGATGATGAGTAAAAATGGCTTCCTAAAAGTGACATTTCAAACTATGCTTTTATTTTATCTTGCCACGATAAATAAGAAAAGCATCATTTTTAACCTCACCTTCGTAAGTTCTTTTTTCTTTTTAACATTCGTTATATAAAATCGGCGTCGAATGACACGGGTTTGAAAAAAGGGCTCGTAGGGTGGTGATCGACTTGGAGCCAATCAACCCGGGATGTGACGGCAGGGATTCTTGCCATCAAAGTCGATGTATGCCCGTATTTCAGGTACAATAGCCAAAAAAATCTTAAAAATTACAAAATTGAGTTAAGTGTGCCATTAGCGGTACTCTTTTTTTGAGGACAATTAGTTCTTAGGCAGAGTTTATGGAAATAACGGTCTTCGGGGTACATAGTCCACACGCTTTCTATACTTTGGGCTGCACTTCTTGACATAGCAAAACCGATGCCCATGCAATGATGTTGATGATGATTAGATTGCAGTGCTCCTGTCAAAAGAGATGAGATGGTATGTAGAGAAAAGGGTGAGAGTGCTATCATCATCGTCATTGAAAGGAAGAGGTTAGGGTAGAAAAACAGGGAGCAATATATATATATATATATATATATATATATATATATATATATATATATATTGTTAGAATCCATAATGGTCAAATCCATAATGAGTGGTGCCGTAAATAATTCTAAGTCTAAAAATAGAGCGCTCAAAATGTTGTATGGTAAGGTTAAGCAGCTGAGATTAAGATTTTTTTTTCAATATATATATATATAATGGCCAAAGCCTCTATAGTATATATGGAGGTGAAACAATGTATCTCTCACGTAAAACACTAATCATCTATAGATTTAAAATGGTATATCTCTTGAATAAAGACAGCAAATTGCCAAAATTTTAACATTATCTTATAACGATTAAGAAGAGGCAACCATAAACAAATATTATGTTGAAAATTAGAATTTTAATAATTCCATAATATTTCTATAATAAATAAAACATAATTATATATAAGTGCTAGCATGATGCAACACTACAGGCCGGTAAAGAATCTCTTAACCTTTAGATTGAGTATATCAAACCATGCTCTAAGAATAAGAGGACTAAACTTTGTTCTTGCTAATAGAATTGTTCTAGAGATTATATTCATATCATGCTTGGACATTGGTGTTTAAAAGGCCTTGTTTTTAAAGGTCATGCATCTTATCTTGCAATCATAAGTGCTTTAAAACTTCACTAATTAAGTCTAAGTCAATAGAAAGTGACCGTCCTCCACACTTAGGGATGTCCACCCGTAGTGCTGCTTTCGTTTATTCTTAAAGGCTTAGAGGCCTATCCCACTAATTCCTATGACAGAGCAAACATTGTCTCGTAGAAATGGAATTGATTTTGAGATCTCAAATTCCAACGTTTTAATATACTTAGAAAATGTAACATTGCTACAAATCGATTTAAATACACATACGACTAAATTCCTTTGAACTCTTGACTTGGGATGCTCAATTGATTATCACTATTCTTCCACCATGGTAATTCCAGTATGCTAATAATAATTCCATTTTCCTTGAGAATTTTCATATCTTCTCTCTTGACATTATTTTAGTAAGAGGGTTAGATGCTTAGCTAGCATCTTATCGGTCCATAGATATTATTCCTGGTTATTTTAAATAATTTTGAGGTATTTGCAGAAGCTAGATAAGGATCAAATTACATATCTTAAAAAAAATTATTTAGCGATCTATACCCATATTAATTTAATAATAAAAATAATAAAAGATTAAGAAATTGATCTTTCATCGAATGTCTTGAACTCCGCCAACACCATCTTGGAATCACCAAATCCTTTTGATTACCATGGATCTTTCCAAATGTTCTTCAAATTATGATGAACACGAATGAATGAGCATTTTGATTTGAATTGAGATCACACAACTGGTTTTTTAGTCACTTTATATTCTCAACTCATAAGACAAAGTGAAGATAAGGAAGAAAACTCTATGTGGCTAATGAAAATCATCCTACGTTATTTTTCTCTCATGAATCTTATATACTGTGAGAATAATAACTACCATTCCTTTTTAAATAATTAATAAATTAAAATATTAAGATAACTTTCAACTCTTGGAGATTACTTTAACATGGGGTGATGTGCAAGAAAAAAATCTTTTTTACAATCCCATATATCTATCCAACAATCCATTGTTGGTTTTTTTGATATCTTTATCATGGGATGGTACGGAAGAGAGAAAAGCTTCGCACAATTCTATACATTTCTTCAACAATAAAATAACTTTCACATGGACCTCCTTATAGAACATGCCTACGATGTGTTTCTAGCACACTGTATAATTTTTAATTTAAAATAATTTAAAATTTATTTTAAATAATCATATTATTTAAAATTAAAATTAATTTAATTAATTTCTATGTAAAAATTAATTTAGAATTTTTAATTTTAAATTAATAACTCAATCCAACATATCATAAAGTTCACATAATTTAATGGAGCCGTTCAAAGAAACTATGAATATTATAATTTAAGCTCCAATAATTTTGATATTAATTAACACCTTAATTAAAATATTAAAATTATTAATTCTAAATTACTTCACTAAAAATTTAAAACTGCACTCTTAAAATTATAAAATTATTTATATTGAAAAGAATTTAAATTGTCCATTGATAAAGTCACTACATATAAATTAATTCTCTATAAACGGTTAATAATTAAAGCTAAGCATTTTTCGTTAACCTCTTTAATTATATCTTTCTTCATAAGTACCATTGATTCTATAATAAATAATATATTTATGATCTAATTATAAATTGAGCCTCTTATTATTTAAGCCCTAAATCAACACTTATGTAAATCGTCCATATGACTTCTTTACGAATAAATAGATTTTATCTTATATATTAATATTTTTGGCTACTTATGTTATTATATTTTTAATATATAAAAATTGGACACTATATTTCTGTGTCATTATATGAATGTCAAAAAATATAATACAATAAATAGGATTCTATTAATTACTCAGAATTAAGATCGATTCATATATGATCATCTTTGATTAATTTTGAATGCTCAATTTTAATAATAAAATTTATTAGAGATTCATAATTAATCACATTCTAGTCCTATATAATCAAATTATATAAAGTACTTTCATTTTGATAATCTCATTATCAACCATCTAAATAAGATCGTTTTATTCAGAATATAATGAACCATGCTAGTAATTTTAAATTAAAGATTCTAACTTTAATTTATAATTACGGACAGATTTAGATTAGTTTAGTTTAAATATTATCCTCTGTATATAACACTTATATACAATATTTAAAGTCACATTTAAATAATCCAAGAATTTTTGATATTTATAAAGCATCAAAATATGCATGCAAAAATAATATTAATTTTTTTTAAATTAATCAGTAAAATAATACATCTCATTTGTTTATGGGCATATATCCCAATAATCTTTAACTTGTCCTAAAGCAAATGAGACATGTCTCTAAGTCCCATCCCTTCAAGATGTAGCTTAAAACCCGAGCCGGTAATGTCTTAGTGAATGGATCACTATATTGTTCGTAAATGTAATCTTCTTAGCTGAAACATCTCCTCTACTGATAATCTCTCTCACAAGATAAAATTTTCTCTCCATATGCTTTCTTTTACGATGATTTCTGGGTTTTTTGGCTTTGGCTACTGCTCCACTATTATCACAGTAGAGTCTAATTGGTTCATGCATATCCAGAATAATTTTTAAATCTTTTAAGAATTTATGAAGCCAGACTGCCTCTTTAGCTGCTTCACAAGCTGCTACATATTTAGCTTTCATGGTGGACTCAGCAATGCAGGTTTGCTTGACGCTTCTCCATATAATGGCTCCTCCCAAAGTGAACACTGCTCCAGAGATAGACTTTCGAGAGTCTCTATCTAATTGAAAATTAGAATCTGTATATCCAATATGAATCAAATTCCTACCAGAATATACCAGCATATAGTTTCTCATCCTTCTTAGATATTTAAGAATATGCTTAATCGCAACCCAGTGAATCAATCCTGGGTTTGACTGATATTGGCCAACCACTCCTACTGCAAAGCATATGTCGGGTCTTGTACACAATATTGCATGCATTAAACTGTCAACTATCGAAGCATAGGGAATCATTTCATATCTTCCTCCTCTTGCGGTGTTTTAGGACATTGCTCTTTAGAAAGATGAACTCCATATCGAGTAGATAAATTATCTTTCTTAGAGTTTTGCATCGCAAATCTAATAAGCACCTTGTCAATATACGATTCCTGAGACAACACCAAAAGCCTATTCTTATGATCCCGTATAATTTGGATGCCAAGAATATAGTTTGCTTCTCTCAAATCCTTTATTTGAAATTGGCTGGTTCTTTACAACAAATAGGGATCCTAAATTCTCAATGAGTAAAATGTCATCCACATAAAGAACTAAGAAGACCACTTTATTTTCTTTCATTTGCTTATAGACACAAGGTTCACCTAAATTTTGTTTAAAACTATAAGATTTTATGGCTTTATTAAATCTGATGTTTCAAGATCTAGAAGTTTGCTTAAGCCCATAAATGAACCTTTGCAATTTATAGACTTTCTGCTCTTGACCTTTAACCATAAAACTCTCTGGTTGGACCATGAATAGTCTCTTCAAGATGGCCGTTCAAAAATGCCATCTTGACATCCATTTATCTTGTCTCATAATCATAATGAGCAGCAATGGATAAGAGAATCCGAATGAATTTTATCATAGCTACTGACAAAAAAGTATCTTCATAGTCTACTCCTTTTTGCATAAAACCCTTTGCCACCAACCTAGCCTTGAAAGTCTTTACTTTCCTATCGACTCCTCTCTTTCTCTTATAGATCCATTTACATCTAATAGGCTTAACGCCTTCTGGTAGATCTACAAGTTCTCGGATTGAATTGGAGTACATTGACTCTATTTCGAGTTTCATGGCTTCCTATCATTTCTCTTGATTAACATCCTTTATTGCCATCTTGTATGTTAATGGATCATCATCACTGCCATCAGTGACTGCAACTTATGCTTTTCCATCTTGATGATAGCAGATGGACAATCTTATTTTTTTTCCACTGCGTCATGGTGGCAGTTGTGTTTGATCTTGAGTAGTGGTCTAAATTTTTATCGTTCAACAACTTTTGTTGGTATGGGACTGATCTCATCAGCCAGCAACTCTTTCAGAGCTACTTTACTTTTGGGTTTGAATTCTGTTATATAATTGTACTCGAGAAATGTAGCATTTGTTAACACAAATACTTTGTTATCTTGAGTACTATAAAACAAACCTTCTCTCGTTCCCTTAGGGTATCCCACAAACATGCATACTTTCGAACGAGGTTCCAGCTTCCCAGTCTTTCCTTTCAGCACATGGGCTGGACACCCCCATATGCGGATGTGTCTCAAACTAGGTTTGCGACCATTCTATAACTCTAAGGGAGTCTTATGGATTGACTTAGATGGAATTAAGTTTAGAATGTATATAGCTGTTTGTAGTGCATATCCCCAAAATGAGGTAGACAAAGAAAAATAGCTCAACATTGATCTTATTATATCAAGTAAAGTGCGATTCCTTCTTTCAGCTACACCATTTTATTGTGGTATCGCAGGTGCCATGAGCTGTGATAATATTTCATTCTCATCAAGTGGTCCTTAAATTTATAATCCAAGTACTCTCTTCCTCGATCAGATCGAAGAGTTTTGATTGATTTACTGAGTTATTTTTCTACTTCAGCACAGAATTCTTTAAACTTTTCAAAGGCCTCAAATTTTCTTTGCATAAGGTATGCATATCCATATCTTGAATAATCATTAATAAATGTGATGAAATATTCATAGCCCCATCTAGCTTTGACATTCAAAGGCCCATATACATCAGTATGTATGATCTCTAAAGGTGCTTTTGCTCCTTCACTTTTTGCTGAAAAAGGTTTTTTGGTAAGGTCTTTTGGTTATTTTTCCTTCTAAACAGGATTCACAAACTGGTAAACTGCCAACTCTTAGCTCTCTCAAAGGACAATCCTTCACTAGTCTTTCTATTCTATCTATATTAATGTAACCAAGCCTCAAATGCCACAAATATGTGTCATTGTTGTTATTCGCAACTTTTCTTCTTTTAAGGGTTGGTTCAGTGACTTTAAACATTTCGGTTTGAAGTAAGTTATTGAAAATTGGTTTAACAAAATATAGACATTTTTAACATACCCAGAACAAATATTTATTCATTCTTATAAATTAAAATAGAGTCAATACTAAAAGAAATAGAAGTAAATTGTTCATGCAACTTTGAAACCAAAATCAAATTTTGTTTGAAATCTGGAATAAAATAAAAATTGTTCAAAAGTAAATATTTCTTATTAGCAAATGACAGTCGCATTGTCCCTACTGCTGTCGCTGACATCTTTTTCCACTATCAACTCTCATTGTAAAATCTTACACTTAAAGATTTCGGGCAGACTCAAGCATCTTCAAAGAAATACAAACATGGTTAAATGCTCTTAAATCAATAATCCAACTTGAAAAATCATTCTCAACTAAGCATGTTTCTATAACTAGTAAATCTAATTTACCTTGTTTTTTTTTTTTTTTTCTGTTTCAGCTCATCAAGGTTCTTTTTATAGTTTCTTTTCAATGGCCATCTTGATGACAATGGAAATACTTTTCTTTAGGTTTAGGCTGAGCAACCTTTCCCTTCTTCTTTGAATCTTTTTCTTGTTGTCCTCTTGCTTTTCCATATTCTTCTTCTTTTTCTTTGAAGAAGAAGGCTTTCCCTCAGCTGTGTTGGCTTTAGCAACATTTGTCTTGGCACTCTATCATCTATAAGGTCTTATAAATTTGTAGCTCATTCAGAGTTCAGTCAGATTATACTTCTTATGATTCATAATGTAATTAGTCTCGAATTGGAGAAAAACGAAGATAGTGTCCCCAGGATCATGCCAACCTGAGTCTTTTCATCAATTTTAGCTCCATTGATTTCAGCCTCATTAAAATGATTGATCATTTTGAGGATGTGCTCATGAACAGAAGAACCATTCTTCATTTTTCATTCATAACAGCTTTTACAGCTTCCTAGCGAGCATGATAGATGGGCATCCAAACATCTGCTGCAGAGATTCATAATCTCTCTTGCAGTTTTAAAGGCTTTGTGCTTAGTTCTAAGCACCTCATTCATTGCTGCTAAAAAGTAGCAGCATGCCTTATTGTTTGCAACAATCCAATGATTGTATTCTTCAGTAACAACTTTGAAGGCATTAGTTAGAGGCACTGGCACTGGAGGACAATCCTCTTTCAGGACATAGTGGTAGTTTTTATTAAGGATAAGGATATTCATGTTGCTTTTCCACTTAACAAAATTTTTACTAGTTAAAACTTGAGAGGCGAGAAGTGAGAAAATAAGAAATATTTTCTAAAAAATAAAAAATATTTTTAATAAATAATTAAATATCATCATAAAATTTAAGGACAAAGTAAATATGATGCATGAATGCACATGTTAAAATACATAAAAAAATATATTTACTTTAAAGGCCTAAGAAATTTTAATCTCCATAACTAAGTGCCACCGTAGGGTAGGTCAAATAGTTGCTAATTAAAATGAGACTTTCTTAATTAATAAGTATTTCAAAATATCTCATATTTTAAATACTCATTAATTTTCTTAAATTTTGGTCAAAAAAATAATTAACTAATTTAATTATTTCTTCATGAGTGCGATCCATCGTATCATATTTTTAAGACTTAACTTAGAAATTACCGATGTAGGGTAGGTCAATTCTAAAATATATCTTAAAAATTCTATCTCATGGAAGATAACCTTGTTATTACCATTAGTAGACACCCTTCGTAAGGACGAAATTAAAGCATCTCGAGGAGCTACTAATAACTCACTGTATTGTACTAATGATGGAGACTATTAGCTTATATTGTCATATTACCCTTCCACTCATTATTTTGTAAAAGTATATTTTATTTATAAAACAACTCTTGTTTCATAAACCCTTAGTTAATTTAAACAATTTAAATTACTAAGATTTTATAATTTTAAACATTTTAAAATTATAAAATAAGTTAAATATGATAATTTAAAATTTAATACTTAAATTTAAAACTTCACATTTGGTATATTAATTTTACAAATCTAATTGCTAAATTAATTTATAAATTTAGTCTCATTAAATTTATTGCAAAGTGCATTAAATTTAATTTACTAAAGCCTTTTTATAAAAAAAATAAAATAATAATGCACTTGAATGCATGACATACAACAAATTGGTAGGCACTTTTCTATGTTATATGGCATATAATATGCATGATAATATAATTATTATCAATATAATAAAAATATTTAATAAGAAGCGAAAAAGAAAAACTTGATCGGATTCCATGAAATCTAAAACTGCAATCCAAATTGCTAATAATAAATACCAGCCCAATATTTCAAAATAATCCAATTTGACATCATAGATCAATCATTTTATATTTTTATCATGATATCATAATGCAATGGCTAAATACTGATGTCACAACCATCATAAACACCATCAGTTTTCACCACAATAATTGTTGGCCTCATATTGATTTTGATGATTACAAAATAATTAAGTATGGTACTAATGATCTTGTGATTGAGTTAAATAAATTTTAGATGAATCATCAAGAAGATGGTGTTACTTCAAATCAAAGTATATTGTGATACAAATGAAAGGTAATACAGGTAATGTACAAATATACTTGTAGTGATTAAATTATTCTTCAATGAATTTGGATTTTATAATCATTGGATGATTTTCATATATTTTAGGGTTGAACGATTCATTTGACAAAATGACTTTCAAGTTTAATTACATTTGCATTGTCTTGAACTGGATTCATTCATCTTACAATTCTCTATTTAAAATCTTTGTTGTTTTGAACATTTCCTAAAAATCATTCCTATCTTTCTTGGCTTGGGATGATCAATTGGTGCATGGCACTTCCTGGTTCAATGCTCTTAAAATTTGGTTTTCAATTTTGAATTGTTGGGATGCCAATTTTCTAAAGCTCTCTGTTGGGTCCCTGGCACTTCAAACTTGGCTTGCTGGTTTTTGAAGTTGGAGTACCGATTTAATTTGGCTTTCGGTTGATTGCTTGGCTCTTTTTTGGGCCACCGATTATTGAAATTAGCATACCAGTTTTATTAAGCCCTCGGTTTGGATTTCCCTGGGATTTCATGACTTCAAACTTAGCTTGTCGGATTTGGAATTGGGCTACCGGATTTTTAATGTGTTCAGCTGCTGGTTCCCTAGTTTTTTCATTGCTCAAAAGTTGGTATACCAAGTCTAAAAATTGGGCTGCCAGCTTTTCTAATCAGTATGCTAGTTTGGCAATTAGGATGCCAATTTTTCTTGCTGTCGGCTGGCTATCTGGCATTTCAAATCTTGGTCTGCCAATCTTAAATCTTGGTTTGCCAGATTTTAAAAGTAGGCTGCTAATTTTGTGGATTGGCATGCTACTTTTTCCTAGCTTGTTGTTCTATGAAATTGGGATGCTATTCTTATACGAAGCTCGAACGGTTTTGTGGCTGGTTCTTGTTTCAATTTTTTCTATCCATTGATTATATTGTTGGAGCTTCTATTTCTCTTCACTTGGGCATTTAAACTCTAGAGTTAGGCAATCGGATTTTTATCTTAGATGACCGAACTCCTTGGTTAAGCATTCCAAGTGTTGCTCTCTCTCTCTCTCATTCTATTTCACATTGTTCATGCAATGGCTATATTTTTCTGTGTTGGTTATATATTGAGCTATTGAATAGTGATTCTTGAGCAGAAAAAGAAAGAGAAAAAGAAGAAAAATAGAGTGGAAAAATTCATGAAAAGAAGTAAAAAATCAGTGAAGAAAAGAAAGAAAAAGAGAGAGAAAATGCTTTGAAAGAGTGATTCATTCTTGAAAGAAAGTTTGTGAGCTACATTGAAAATCTTAGAAGCCACTTGAAGAACAATTTATTTTTTCATCCTTAGCGTGGCGTGAAAAGTTTCAACCACTCTTGAAGAGCATTCAAGCTTCATCAAAGGCTTCATTATTATTCCGGTGTGCTCAAAGGAAGAAGCCATCTTGAGAAGTGTTCTTTAATATTTGTAAAGTATTTCATTATTTTATCTGCTCATTTATTAGGAGCTTATTGTATTAACTTGATATTATTATGTTTGATCTTGTAAGGCTCACTTGTGCTCGAAAACAACTATTGTGAAAGATCCCTTTATATCTGTAAATAAGAAGACTAGCTCAGAAGGCTAGTATGTAAGGTTCTCTTGTACCTCTAAATAAGAAGACTAGCTTGGAAGGCTAGTGTGTAAGGCTTGCTTATGCCCGTAAATAAGTTTGCTAGCTAGATAGGCTAGTGGTGATAGTAGAATTTTTAAGGGGTTCTTGGGGAGTGGATGTAGGTGCAGGGTTGGCACCGAACCACTATAAATCCTTTGTGTTTGATTGTGCTATTTGTTGTGTTGCTTGCATATTATCTTCACAGCATTACACTTGATTTATTTGTTAAAAATATTTAAGCACACATACTTGCTAGTTAGTTAATTTTTGAGAAACCCAATTCACCCCCCCTCTTGGGTTGCTATATCTGGGCAACAAGTGGTATCAGAGCAGGTGTTCTTGATTTTAAGCCTTAAAAAGCTTTGAGCCAAAGATCATGACAACCCAAATGAGTTTTATATTGAGTGAGGGGCAATATACCAATAGACCATCATTTTTTAATGGCACAAATCATACTTACTAGAAAGCATGAATGAAGATTTTTATTTAAGCACTTGATTATAATTTAAGGAGCATCATAGTTAATGGACCTCACACACCCACTATTAAATCTGATGATATTGTTATTCCCAAACCAAAAATGGAATGAAATGCGCATGATAAGAAAATGACTTAGCTCAATGCCAAAGCCTTGAATGTTTTATATCATTCTTTAGATGCAAATGAATTTAATCGTATTTCTATATGCATATCCACTAAAAAAATATAGGATAGATTAGAGGTTACCTATGAGGGTATCAATCAAGTGAAGGAGTCTAAGATAAATATGCTTGTTCATAAATATGAATTATTTAAAATAGAATCTTATGAAAGTATTTCTGATATGTTCACAAGATTCACTGATATTATTAATGGGCTTAAAACCTTGGTAAATCTTACACTAATGCTGATCTTGTAAGAAAGGTTTTGAGATCCTTGCCTAGGTTTTGGGAAGCTAAAGTCATTGCCATACAAGAAGCCAAAGACCTTAACATTCTATATCTTGAAGAATTAATTGGATCATTGATGACTCATGAGCTTCAACAAAGTCAACATCTTGATGAAGAAGAGTCTAAAAACAAAAACAAAAGATTTATAGCACTAAAGTGTGCTGCCCAAAAGTATGAGAATGAGGGCTCAAGTGATAGTGATGAAGATAATGATCTAGCTCTCATTACAAGAAAATTTAAGAAATTTATGAGAAAGAAATTTGATGGAAGAAAAAGGGCATTAATGAAAGGAGAGCCAAGCTATGAAAAAAATGGAATAATTTGTTATGAATGCAATGAGCCGGGACACTACTTATAAGCGTAAATCCTACCATTTAATTCATATACTTTCATAACGATATTAGCTAGTTTTTAATCTATTTTGAGTTAAATTTATTTATTTATTATTTTATCTTGAATAAATATGAAAAAAATAAAATAAAAGCTAAACATCAAGCATCATCTCAAAGGTATTAATTCATAGAGTAACGTTTCACTACAATAAAAAATAGGAGTAGCAACCCTTTTTTGACGACGCAGGGGTAAAGCGTCGGCAGGCTTTATCCTAATTTAACCGACTCTAGCCCTCGATCGCCCCCGCCAGTGCCCTAAAGTCTCCTTTCTATTTGGCGACAGTGCTCGAATCTTAGTGGCTTTTTCTTTTTTTTTTTTCTTCCCCACCGAGCGAACAACAAAGACGAAGAAGAAGAAGAGAGAGGCAGGCAGCGACCGAAGAAGAACCGATCCCGTTCCTCCATGATCGAGGGAAAACTAAATTCATTAGGATTCTCGTTTGAGGATTCGAGCTTCTCTTGGCCTCTGGTCAGGGGATGGAAGAGGTAAATGCAGGCGATCGCTTGTTTTCTTCAGATAGATTGAGCTTTGGATTCCGCGACGTCTATGGTGTTTCGTTCTTCGTTCCTTCCTTTCTTTATAATTTGGATTTTAGATCGTATTCTTCGTAATTTGGATCAACAACTTGGATTCTGGAATGGTATTTAATGGATAGCCGTTTTGCATTTATCTCAAGATCCAGGGTCCTACGCTGTTTTTCATGATGCTTTTGTGTTTCGGGCCAAGAATATGGGATGTGATGTGGTTATTTGATTTCGGATGGTCTTGGATGGATTTAATAGATGGTTTAAAGGAGTTTAGATGGAATTTAGAGGCTTCAGTGCGGCTTTGATGGATATTTCTAGTGACATTGATTGCGTTTTTCGTTTATTGACTGAAATTACTTTGGCATTTAATTAAGGTGGAATAAATGCAGGTTCCGAGCCTCCTTATTCACTAGTTCTTTTCGTGTTTACGCCACTGGATGGATCCGCTGAAACTGTTGTCTGCCAGGTTACTTCAGCACAATAACAATACAATTCTGGTTAGTTGTCATGAGAGAAAGCACCAGGGGAAGTTAATGGTACTAAGAAGCTGGGGTTCTTTCTAACTTACAGCTCCTGTAGGTTGGGAAAGTTGCCTAAGAAACATGGAATTTCTCCACTGAAGCTGTTGTTGTGCAAGTCTCTGTCATGCACCAAAAGAGTAAGCTTAGAAAAATTAAATAAACTGGGAGTCCTTTTTCCTTTTCCTTTTTTTTTTAAAAAATTTCGATCACTGTACTCACATAATTTCCAAGGCTCCAATGCACTGAAGTCTGGAAGTACCAGAGAGCCCAAACCCAGAAAGATATCTACAGTTCAACCATCAAATCAATTGCAAGTTCAATTCACCAACTAATGATCATATGGACTGATTCAAAGAGTAGATGCATGCAACTTACAAGGTAAGGATATATATAAAAGTTTATCAGTAGCCAAGTAGCAAGTCTTTAATCAGTAATCATTTATTATTATGTATGCATGTTTGAAGTTTATCAGTAGCAAAGCTTCTTTTTTTTTTCGGTTCCACCAGTTCCTTCCTTCTACCATTGTTTTTTCTTGCAGGAACAAATGCTCTGTGAGGCCAATAAAAGTTTAAAGAGAAGGGTAAGGATACTCTAGCTATGAATCGCTCTAATATAAATATTCTAGGTACATGGATTGTTTTTTAGTAAAATATTGCAAGCTTGTCATGGATTTGTTGGATATGCAGTTGGAGGAAAGCAACCCCGCTACTCAGCAGCAAGTTTGGGATCCCACTGCTCATGCAGTGGGCTATGGCCGGCAGCCACCTCAACCACAGGCGATGGATTCTACCAACAGATGGATAGTGAACCTACTCTCCATATCGGGTACCTTCTTCCATTGCCGGCTCTTCTTCTTTTGGTTTTGTTTTCCTTACATTAGAAGGTGTCTCTGCTCTCTGAAGTAAAAATCACCATAACTAACATATTTGTGACTAGAGCCCCTTTATGCCAAACCTGAACCTACTTAAACTGGGTTGGTTTCAGCGGAGGTTTTAAATTGCTACCCCTAGTTATGTCTTACGAAACATATGAAGCACTGTTAGTTTACCCCCTGCCCCCACACTATAATTTTCCATTTTTTGGCTTCATATTTAATTGTGTATGTTGGGGAGATTGTTGAAAATTATATGCCCCAATCTATCTTATTGATTTTGATGATTACCAAAAGCCATGAGTACATTAAAAGATGTAATGAGTTTATTTACATGAGCAATGAATTTATTTTGAACAATCAATGAGAATGTTAAAGTTTGACTTTAATCATTTTGAAAGTAACTTCAAGCTCAATGTTTAAGCTTTCAAAAAGAAATTTATAATTCATATTTTAATCAATGAGTTTTTGGAATATTTCTTGAATTAATTCTTAATGTCAATTTTATTGAATTCAAGTCAAAAAATGATTTAAAATGAATCTGGAACGATTTTAAAGTCAATCAGAAAACTTTCTGATTTTTGATACGTTCCGGAGCCGACTCTTGAGTTTCAGAGTCGACTCCACTCAGAGTACAGAAATGTCTATCTGTCTCGAGTCGACCCACGTAATTTCTCGAGTCGACCCCCGATTCTGTCGAGCCGACTCCATGACTGTGCGAGTCGACTCCGCTCAGACACCAGAGGTGTGTTTTTCTGAGCACTTCGCGAGTCGACCCCAACTTTTCATGAGTCGACCCCCGACTTTCAGGAGTCGACACTTTACTTTTGGTGAGTCGACCCATGACTTTCTAAACATTTCTATTTTTGGTATCACGACCTCGAGCCGACTCGGGAAAAGCATGAGTCGACTCCAGCAAATCTGGGCGAGATTTTTACGGATGCCAACTCAGCTCAACGGTAAGATTTTTGATTAACGGCTATTTTTCTTTGTCTCTAACGGCTATATTTTTGCAGAATCTATAAATAGAGAAGCCGTTTTCAAATCAAAGAGAGACAAGAGAGATATTTATTTCAAGAGAAAAGAAAAGAAAAATCGGAAAAACAGAGCTTCAGTTGAAAAAATCCGTGATTCAAAATAGAGTGAAAGAAAGAGTGTGAAATCAAAGGAAGCTCCTTCTGTGTTCAAGCTCAACAATCCAAGGAAGCTTCAGAAGAAAATCCAAGAGCTATTCAAGAGCATCTCAAGTGATTTTCAACACTCAAAGAAAAGAGGAAAAGCCCAAATCAACTCCAACATACATTCCGTGAAGAATCCGAGCTGAGGCCCGATTCTACACTTCAAAGGAGTTGAAGAAAAGAAGAAAAGCTCAAAGCCAACCAACTGCAATCAGGCTTATCTAAACTTATTCTTATATTTGTTTATCTGCTCATTAAGGAGCTTTGTAACTGAAAAACAATATTTCTATTCTTTGTGTCTAGTTCAATCTGGGGGATTGAACTAGAGGAGGTAGTCTTACCTCGGTTCAAGCTTGGTTAAGCTTGGGTTAGGGTTTTTGTGCTGGTGAGCCCTTGAAAACCAGCTGGGTTCGTTGTGATCCCGGGAAAACAACAAGTTTGAGTTGTGAGCTTGTAAAACAACTCTGCTGTAATCTAGGGTGATTATAGTGTGGACCCAAGTGAATCTTGGGAGTGGACGTAGGTGTTGGATACACCGAACCACTATAAAATCTTTGTGTTTGCCGTGCTTCTATTGTCTCTTTCTCTATCTCTGTTTTATTCACTGCACTTTGTATTTGCATTGCTATTGCCTTCATTCATTAAGCAAAATATTTAAAAGGCTAATTTTTAAAGAACCCAATTCACCCCCCCCCCTCTTGGGTTGTCATCTGGGCCAACAATTGGTATCAGAGCTAGTGCTTCCAAAGTCTGGAGCCCGGTGGCTCCTCCACGTCGATGGGTCGTCCAATGCCCATCACTCCGGTGCGGGTCTAGTTCTCACCAGCCCGAGGGGATGATCTTCGAATATGGCGTCCGATTCTCCTTCCCGGCTTCCAACAACGAAGCCGAGTACGAAGCCCTGTTAGCCGGTCTCCGGATCGCCCGCAACCTGAAGGTGGAAAAGCTTAGCGCCTTCACCGACTCTCAGCTGGTGGCCGGCCATGTGCGGGGAGAGTTTGAAGCCCGAGAACCCAATATGATTCGATATCTCCAAGAGGTGCGCGGCCTACTTCCCCATTTTTCGAATTTGAAATTATTCAATTCCTAGATCGGAAAACGCCCGTGCCGACCTACTCTCCCGATTGGCAACCACGGAGACGATGGATGCCGAACAAAAATTCCATCTGGAGACTCTGGAAAAGCCGAGCATCATGGAAGCCGACCGGGTGATGCAAGTCGAGGCCGAACCATCCTGGTTCGACCCTATCCTCAAATATCTCAAAGAAGGGTCGCTCCGTCCGACCGAAGAGAGGCCAGGAAATGAAGCTGCAGGCCACCCACTATGTATTGATTGACAACCAACTTTACAAGCGGTCTTTTCCATGCCGCTGCTCAGATGCCTCCGCCCATCCGAGCGGACTATGCTCTACGGAGGTACATGAAGGGATTTGCGGCAACCATCTGGGAGCCGGTCCCTATGCCACAAGGTGCTGCGGCAAGGCTATTACTGGCCGACCATGCAGAAAGACGCGGACGATCTAGTCCGAGCCTGTGACGCCTGCCAGAGACATTCAAGCATCCAAGGCTCCCTTCCGCCGAGCTAGTTTCTATATCCTCCGCTTGGCCCTTTGCCAATGGGGGATGGACATCCTCGGCCCATTCCCGCTTGCGACGGGACAGCGGAAATTCTTATTTGTCGCCATCGACTACTTCACCAAATGGGTTGAAGCGGAAGCAGTTGCCAAATCACCGAAGCACGGGCCAGAGACTTTGTGTGGAGGTCCATCATCTGCCGGTTCGGCCTCCCCCACACCATAATCACCGATAACGGCAAGCAGTTCGACAACTCCAAATTCCGCCAATTCTGCGAGGAGCACGGAATCCGTCACCACCTTACTTCGGTCGGGCACCCACAAGCCAACGGAGCGGCCGAGGTGACCAACAGGACTCTCCTCCAAGGAATCAAAGCTCGCCTCTCCAGAGCCCAAGGCAGGTGGGCGATGAGCTGCACCATGTCTTATGGGCCTATCGCACCACCCGAGAATCCCGACGGGCGAGACCCATTCCGAATGGCTTTTGGTACGGAGGCCGTCATCCCTGTGGAAGTAGGCCTCCCATCTTTGCGGGTGGAGAGTTACTCGGAGGAAGCCAGCAACGAGCAACTCCGCACCAACCTCGACTTGGTAGAGGAAGTCAGAGAGAAGGCCCGAATCAGGACGGCTGCCTATCAACAGAGGGTGGCTCGGTACCATGCCTCCAGAGTCAAGGGGAAACTTTCCTACCCGGCGACCTTGTCCTCCGAAAGCTTCTGTATCCAAACCGCTGGAGCAAGGAAAGCTGGCGCCGAACTGGGAGGGCCCGTACCAAATCACGGAGATCATTGGACCAGGAACCTACAAGCTGCAGGATCTCGATGGGAAATCCATCCCCGAACGTGGAACTCGGACAACCTCCGCAAATATTATCAATAGGGTATGTCCTTTACTTCGCCCTCGCTTATCTGTTTCCTCAAAACGCGTGAATCATTATGCACCATATTGCCATAAATCGCAAAAGAAATAGATACTGCTTACCAATCCTCGGCACAACCGAGCTTCTGTTTGAACAGGAATCTCCGAACCTTGGCAGGGCCAAGTAAGAACCTTCTCCGAACCTCAGGGCCAAGTAAAACTCCGAACCTCGGCAGGGCCGAGCAACAAAACCTTGGCAGGGCCAAGTAAAACTCCGAACCTCGGCAGGGCCGAGCAACAAATCTCCGAACCTTGGCAGGGCCAAGTAAAATATTCTCCGAACCTCGGCAGGGCCGAGCAACAAATCTCCGAACCTTGGCAGGGCCAAGTAAAATATTCTCCGAACCTCGGGGCCGAGCAACAAATCTCCGAACCTTGGCAGGGCCAAGTAAAACTCCGAACCTCGGCAGGGCCGAGCAACAAATCTCCGAACCTTGGCAGGGCCAAGTAAAATATTCTCCGAACCTCGGCAGGGCCGAGCAACAAATCTCCGAACCTTGGCAGGGCCAAGTAAAATATTCTCCGAACCTCGGCAGGGCCGAGCAACAAATCTCCGAACCTTGGCAGGGCCAAGTAAAACTCCGAACCTCGGCAGGGCCGAGCAACAAATCTCCGAACCTTGGCAGGGCCAAGTAAAATATTCTCCGAACCTCGGCGGGCCGAGCAACAAATCTCCGGCAGGGCCAAGTAGAACCTCGGCAGGGCCGACAAATCTCCGAACCTTGGCAGGGCCAAGTAAAATATTCTCCGAACCTCGGCAGGGCCGAGCAACAAATCTCCGAACCTTGGCAGGGCCAAGTAAAATATTCTCCGAACCTCGGCAGGGCCGAGCAACAAATCTCCGAACCTTGGCAGGGCCAAGTAAAATATTCTCCGAACCTCGGCAGGGCCGAGCAACAAATCTCCGAACCTTGGCAGGGCCAAGTAAAATATTCTCCGAACCTCGGCAGGGCCGAGCAACAAATCTCCGAACCTTGGCAGGGCCAAGTAAAATATTCTCCGAACCTCGGCAGGGCCGAGCAACAAATCTCGAACCTTGGCAGGGCCAAGTAAAATATTCTCCGAACCTCGGCAGGGCCAAGCAACGAATATGGCAAGGCCAGGTAAAAGTCATTCGGGCTAAAACCCCAGCGAAAAGCCAAAGTATACAGCCCCGACCAAAGCCGAACGTTTCAAATAGTCCCCGAAGGACTTCGTCCGGTTTGAAAACGAGTGATAAACAAAAACATCGGCGCACGAAAAGCCACCATTGGCAGAACCCCCCTAAAGGGCCATTAAGCCCCGCATATCGGCCAGAGGCCCCAAGCAGAGCTAGGAGATCCCCCTCTCTGCTACTGAAAACCTTTGGGTGACGCCCCTATAACCCGTCGTTCAAAGCGCCTACATCAACGCACAAAAACGATGGGGCCACGCCAACACCCTAATTCATCACACGGGTCAAGGCCATAAACTCTTGAAGAAAAGGACTTCAAAAACAAGATCCATCTTTCATTTATAAAAAAGGATTACAAAGAGGCAGTAAAAAAAGAAAACAAGAAGAGAGGCCCTAAATCAAATCTGGAGTCACTCCCGAGGCTAGCAGCTCCTCCAGGCGCTCCGTCAGGTCAGCCACTTGCTGACGAAGGGACGCAATCTCCTCCCTCTGCCGGTCCATCAACCGGCGTGAGGCCTCCGCCTCCCTGACCGACACGTCCAGGTGCTCTTCGGCGATCCTCGCGAGCTGCTGATTACTCGAAAGGCCGACGCTAGGCCCTCCCGTCAACAGTAACGGAGGTACGCCTCCCCTCCGAACGCGGCAGGCTGTCGAGCGAGGAACGCGACCCGACTGATGATCGCCCTGGAGAGGCCATTTTTTCGAACTTGAACCGAGGGATGGCCGAAACCGATACCCCCCGGTCGTATTTATACTCGCAGGCAGGTATCTCTATCGGTCGCGCCGTAACCACCGACCTATAGAACTTACCACGCGTCGCCGTTTCAATGTTTGTGAAATCCGAAGTATCGCACCCCATCCCGAGCAAGATCGGTAAGCACGAGCAGGTTGTTCGGGAGTTCCCCAAGCAAACATTTTCCGATCTGTCGCCCCCGCAATAAATGCATTCGGCGCTTCCCCGAGCCTCTTAATGCTGGCCTCTTTTTCGGAAACAGAAGTCCGGCATTCGGCCAATAACATGTCCCCTCGGGAAGAGTGGCGCCACCAATAAAAGCGTGAAAATATACCGCCCGTTCCGCTCTGACGCCCCTTATCAAGCGCCACGTGGACCTAACGCCGTGGCCCGATGGCAAGTGAGTCGCTCTCTTGAGTCAATTATCTCCGAACCTCGGCTGGGCCGAGTGACTGAATCTCCGAACCTTGGCAGGGCCAAGTCAATTATCTCCGAACCTCGGCTGGGCCGAGTGACTGAATCTCCGAACCTTGGCAGGGCCAAGTTAAATATCTCCGAACCTCGGCTGGGCCAGTACTGAATCTCCGAACCTTGGCAGGGCCAAGTCAATTATCTCCGAACCTCGGCTGGGCCGAGTGACTGAATCTACGAACCTTGGCAGGGCCAAGTCAATTATCTCCGAACCTTGGCAGGGCCAAGTCAAATATCTTCGAAACTCGGCTGGCCCGAGCGACCGGTTCCCTGAACCATGATGGGAAGGGGTACGAATTCCCTGAACTTCGGCCAAGGCCGACCCACGATAAATCGGGCTCCGGCAAAAGTGAAGCACAAAAATACCAGGCTTCTGACCAGAGTAAGGAGCATGTTTTGCCGAATGATCTATGAACTGCCACACACGAACCTCGATTAGTTCGGACGGCATGAGACCTCGTCTAGGACGAGCGGGACGCCTTTGTACCCCACAAAACGACAACAACTACAAGTTTGGCACAAGAAAAGATAGAGATCAAGAAATAGAGCATAACTCTCTTTATTGCCGATCAAGATCAGTTACAAATGCCTCACAGGCGTTACAAAAACATTGAAATGCATAAAATAAAGGCAAATACAAAACTCGGGCAACTGCTCCAAAGCAGACCTGACCAATCTGTGACGTTTCGGCGTCCGGATCGACAAATCAGGCAAACCACGAAATGGTCAGCCCACCTGGACGGTCGATAAAGCTGACCCTCCATGGCTCCCACCGAATGAAGAGATTTAGAAGGCGGCATGGCCCGTGGATGCTGATTCTGAGGATTCGGGCAAACCAGCCCGCTCCCCTAGGAGGGGGTGCTGGATCGCAGGCCGCTGCCCGACCGAGAGGCCCGGGGACCATCAGACCCCGGTTGCTCCCATTTTCTCCGACCCGTGGCAAGGATTCCCCTCAGAGAAGGGATGGGAATCCAGGCCAGCGAAAGAGGGAGAGTCTGTGCATGCTACGGGGGTGTCGATACACTTCCTACCGTAAGCCCCCCATAACCGGCCACAAAGGTCACACGGGAAGGGTATATGTGCGCTCCCCGTGTGATCTCTGCGCCCCCTATGTGCGCTCTCCATGTGATCTCCGGGACTCATCCCCTAAGGGCGAGCCATTCTTCGGCAGCTCCCCGGTCGCCCCAGCTGTCCGGCGGCAAGGAGCCTATGAGAGGAAAAATCGGTCCTCCCACTCGTAGCAGCAGAGAAGTGAGCATAATGGAAGCTCTGATGGAAAAGACACTTTGGGGATAGCCATACATGACCCCTTTCTCCCCTTTTTATAGGCAGAAAAGAACCGGGAACAAGCTATCAAAGCTGAAAGTCCCGAGTTTCAAGCACTTGGCCCATGCCTCCACGTGGCCCCTCAGGATGAGCGCAGCGCCCCACTGCGCGCCAAACCCACCGCCTTAGTTGTGACGTGTGCGGAGATCCCTTCCTGATCCCGAATCACGGTCATTAAATGCAGGAAATCGTCCACTAACGCTTCGAAAACTGGCGGGTTCAGAATATCGTCCTTCGAAAGTGATGTCCTCCAATGGTAAGCGATTGCGTGCGCAACGAAGTGATCGCATGGGAAAAGAGCACCTTCTGGAAAGCTCTGATGCAGCTTTATGCCCCCCACTATGCCGTATCATCAATTCTGATGAAATAAAAACCGAATCACCTATGGAACAGCAGGACAATTGATAGAATAGCGGAAAGCGCGAAGGCCTTTTTGCTCGTCAGCCCCAGCTGACCTATTTCGTCTGTCGGCCCCAGCCGACCTATTTCGTCTGTCGACCCCAGCCGACCTATTTTGTCTATCGGCACCAGCCGACCTATTTCGTCTATCGGTCCCAGCCGACCTATTTGTCTGTCGGCACCAGCCGACCTATTTCGTCTATCGGCCCCAGCCGACCTATTTTATCGGTCGGCACCAGTCGACCTACTTTGTCTATCGGCACCAGCCAACCTATTTTGCCCGTCGGCACCAGCCGACCTATTTTGCTCGTCGACACCAGCCGACCTATTTTGCCCGTCGGCACCAGCCGACCTACTTTGCCTGTCGGCCCCAGCCAACTTGTTTTCCCGTCGGCCCCAGCCGACCTATTTCATCTGTCGGTCCCAGCCGACCTACTTTTCTTCGTCGGCCCAAGCCGATCTGGTTTGCCCATCGGCCTTAGCCGGTGCGTTTCCTTCAATCTCGAGATAAGGATGACCTAAGAGCGTCATGAGCCATAGGTCGCTCACAATCGAGACGGAAACGAGAACAAAGTCACACAAGGAAAACACTTAAGTGGAAACAGGGAATTCATTTATTAAGAAACATCCGACTAATGTCTAAAAGACGGGATACAAGAACAGCTCCTAAGGACCGGGAGCCGCACCAGCTTTGGAAAAGCCCTCAATCACATCTGTAGAGGCGTGACTAGGTTCGCCCTTCTCCAATATTTTTGCCCCCTCTGCGGCAGTTTGCGACCGTCCCTCAGAAGCTGCAGCTTCGCTGGGACCAGGGGCGGCGCCAAGTTCGGCATCAGAAACGTCAACATATTCGTCTTCATCTTCTTCTTCAGACTCGCCATCATCGAGATTTTCAGCACTCAGGAAAGAAAGATCCCATTCCGGGTGCCCACTGAGTATCCTCTGTTTGCACTCTTCCATCCCATGATGGAAGGCGTCTACGCTGATAGCGTCTTGCCTCCCCTTAAGTATGGCGAGCTGCATGTTGGCCTCGGCGGCCTGTTTCTCAGCCTCTGCGACTCGGGCCCGTAGAATAATATTTTGCTCCTCGAACTCACCGGCCCGCGTCTCGAATTCTGAGCTCTTGTTGCGGCTGGACACAAGCTCGCCTTGAAGAGCCCGAACCTCCAGCCCCAACTCCGCCATCTGAGAAAGCCGAAATAAGTCGGTGTCATAAGAAACCAGTAGAAAAAAGCTAAAAAGGGGGGGGGGAGAATGAGGTCGTACCTCCTCCTCTCGTCTGGCCAACCTCTTGGCCAACTCCTCAGCCTCACTCCTGGCTCTAGTTCTATCAGCCCCGACCAGCTCAACTCTCTCTTGCAGACTGTTGATCTTCGACTGCTTGGCTCCGATTACCTCCTGGGCTTGGGTTAGCTCGTTGTTCACTCGAGCTATCACCCCTTGTTGCCATTTAGCGCCCTCCTTCAAATGAGCAATCTCGCTATCGCGACGCTTCAGTCGCTCCTCCACCTCGCCAAGCATCCTAGTTAAACGCTTCCTCTCGTCGGCAGCTTCCTCCCCAGCCGACCCATGCTCTCGCTATGTTCTCTCTGCATCGCTTTCACCTCTGCGGAATGCCTCGACTTGATTCTGGCCAACTCCAAGCAAGCATTGTCGTTTTTCGCCAGGAGTTCCTGCAACTCCTCCACCCTACGCTTCTGCTTGGACACCTCGGCCAGGGCGACCTGGTGTGCCGCCCTTATTCCCTTCAAGCTCTTATCAGTCACATCCAGCTCTTCGAACTTCTCAGATACTTTTAATCATGATTGAAGCTCGGCATTGTCCCGCCTGGCCTGAATGCTGGCCCCTGTCGCCAAACTCAAGCGCCAGCATATCGCCCGGAAAGCAAAACGCTCTGTGAGACAAAAATGAATAAGAACCCACGATGGGGTCAATCGGGAAACATCTACCGCAAGAAAAGTGACTCACCCGCGAGGCATAGGCCCGAGTCATCCTCATCAGGGTTGTGTTGTCAATGTCGGGAAGAGATGGATACTCTCGGCCACGCCTTGCTGACCGAATGCAGCATCCACCAACTCCAGATCGGCAAATTTGTCCGCGAGGATCCGCGCCCGGATACAGGGCCGACCTCATCATGGCGGAAAATGCCTCCTCAATATCAGCACCCGAGCTGCTGGGTTGGCCAACCCCACCTGAAGGACCGGCCTGGGCGGCCCCTGTCTGAGAGGCCTTCAACCTCCCAGCCTCCTCCACCAAGGCCCTGGCTTGGGTTTCTTCAGATAGTTCGGCCAGCCCAAGCGCCAGCCTCCCCAAAACCTTTTTCGAAGAAGCTCCCAATGCGGAGCTCCCGCCTTGCCGCGTCTCCTCCTTCGACGCCCCTTCCTCGGTTACCACCATCTGTGTCTCCGCCACCGGACCCCCGAGGTCTCGGCCTGTTCTACCGCTTGCATCTCCTCCGCAGGCTCCCCCGAGGCCTCAGTCTGACCTGCCTCACTGCTACCGGACTCCCCTGCGGAGAGACCGAGAGAAGGCTCCCCCTGAACCTCCCCGGCTGCGGCTGCCACCTCTTCCTCTCCTGCCGGAGCCGACGGCGATCCCGCGGGGACAGTAGGCTCCTCGGCGATGACCGCCTCTGCCAAATCCGCCGCTGGTTCCTCTTTCAGGGGGGACGCGGTCGGACGAACCAACGGAGCCTCGTCCGAGCTGTCCGAGATCTCTAACACGAGAGGGTCGGAGGCCATAACCTCTCTCCCCGGGCCCTCCTTCGCCCCCGGCGCTTCTGCCGTGACTGCCCCGGCGTCCGGCGGGCTTCTTGCGGAAGTATGAGCCCTTTTTTCGGGCCGGCCACTATCCGCGCCGCTACCTTCCCCTGGGCGTTTCCCTCTCTTCCTCTTGGAGAGGTTCGACAACGCCGACCTTGCGGCTGTCAGACCAGAACACACATACTCAGGTCCAAGCACATTAATCGAGAAAAACACAGCACGAAAGAGACTCACCTTGCGGGTCCAGGGGGCTGAGCCCGGCTGCGAAGAGGGCCCCCTCCGATAGCAAGTCATTAGCCGAAAACACCTGTCCGTTACGAAGGACGTCCAAATCCTCTCCTCCTGCGCCGACAAAGCCGGATGCGTCTCCGCATCCCTTGCAACATCCCCCCATCTCCGAGGGAAGTCGGAACCAACGTTCCCCTCCGCGATAACAAACCGACTCTTCCACCCCTTGATGGAGAGGGCTTATCCGCATGACGTTGAAGGATCTCCGGGGCCCGATGTAGGGCCACTCTGATTTCCTTTGGGAATCAGGTGGTAGCAGGTGCGGAAAAGGGGAGAGTGGCGACGATTTGAATCTGGTGGCACATCGAGATGAATCCGACGATATTCCGCCAGCTGTTTGGAGCCACCATTGACGGGCAGATGTTATAGTGGGTCATGATTTCCTTCACCAAGGGGTGGAGAGGAAAACGAAGACCCGCCTTCAAACTATCTTCGTAGATGAAGACCCCAGACTCTAAATCCCGGGTAACCCTATCTTCGGGTTCCGGCGCCCGTAGGACGACATCCAAGGGCAAGCCATACCGCTGATGAATCCTCCCCAAGTCTTCGGCAACGATTTCTGAGGCCACATCGTCGGGGCTCATCGCCATTGAAAGAGGTATCAAACGAAAACGATAAGCGTCAAAGAAGATGAAAGGCCAGAACTCTTCTAAAAGCAAAATGAGAAGACGCCGAGAGCATGCGCACATATATATATAGAGACAATGCGGCTGTCACTTCGCTTCTCCGCCAAGGAAGCCACCCTGAAAAGGTGGGGCGTCTCATCCTAGGCGTCCGAATCGCCTCGACAAACGCCGATCGATCGGGTTTCGTAGCGTGGCGCAATCCCAACCGTCGCTCGTGAAGGAGCCTTAGCCC
This sequence comes from Calamus simplicifolius, assembly GCA_900491605.1. NCBI lineage: Eukaryota > Viridiplantae > Streptophyta > Magnoliopsida > Arecales > Arecaceae > Calamus > Calamus simplicifolius. The sequence goes on along the minus strand of UESW01003955.1, from coordinate 129,917 downwards.
CGAAGGCGGGATGGCCCTGTCGCATTAATTAGGGCATCATTGCATGAGCTGTCTAAACCAAGACGTCCCATCCAAGACGCGCCATTTGAACTTGTACTCCCTACGCCCGAACCTACGCTTCGAACTAGGGAGTGGAGGGCATGTGTTGAGGGGTAAAATCGTCATTACATTAATGTCCGTGCGAGGCGGTTAAGGCTAACCTCCTCCCTTCGTCTCCTCCGGGCTTCCGTAGCTCGGCCCCTCCGGGCTTCCGTAGCTCGACCCTTCCGGGCTTCTTTAGCTCGGCCCTCTGGGCTTCCTTAGCTCGGCCCCTCCGGGCTTCCGTAGCTCGGCCCCTCTGGCTTCCTTAGCTCGGCCCCTTCGGGCTTCCGTAGCTCGGCCCTTCCGGGCTTCCGTAGCTCGCTCCTTCCGGGCTTCCTTAGCCCGGCCCTCCGGGCTTCCGTAGCTCGGCCCTCCGGACTTCCGTAGCTCGGCCCTTCCGGGCTTCCGTAGCTTGGCCCCTCCGGGCTTCCGTAGCTCGGCCCCTCCGGCTTCCGTAGCTTGGCCCTTCCGGGCTTCCGTAGCTTAGCTTCTTCGAGCGATCCACAACCTAACATCTACCTCCGCGGAACCTGACGCGGGAGAGCCCGGGCCTACCAGAACGACATCCTAGAAAATAAATCATGTCGGGACGTGGCCTAAAGCCTATCATAACCGCCCCAGGCCTACTCAACCAGATCTCGAGACATCAAGGAGCTCTCCCAGCCGTCGATACCTGAACAAACGGGATATGGATTCTAACGGCCCCACAACGGCCTGATTCTGCCCGCCTCCATATCTTAACAACCTCGAACCTTCCAGAAGACGCTCAAGACCCAGGTGACAGTCTATAAATATCATACTCGCAGATTCCCTCAGGTACGCACTCTCTCTCCTTGGGCATAGGCACGCGCCTCTTACACGCGCACCTCACCCCTCTCTCCAGCAGCTCGTCGGCGCTCCTGCCCTCTGAGCTTCCGATTGGTCCGCCCCCGGAGAGGTCTCCCGGAGAGATCCACCTCCCCACTGTCTGGTTGATCGCCGATTTCTTCTCCACTGACTTGAGCATCGGAGGGTCTTCCGCGGAGGACCACCCCCAGCGTCCCTCCGCGTGTGGACTTCTTTTGCAGGTCCGCCCCCTCTTCCTGGAGATCGACCGCGCCTGAGTCGGAGGACGGATTTCAGCGGCAACATCTATTAAGAAAATTATGAAAAAAAAAACTGTCATTGCCTCGCTAATATCTATTCTAAACATGGTTTTATATACAAATTTGCATCCAAACAATCAAACTCTCGAGCTCCTTGATTAGTTGTATTGCACTTGACTCTACCATCTATGGCACCACCCAACACCTAGCTTTGGGTCCATCTAAACAAATCTTTGCATCCCAAAAACCCCCTCAATTAGGATTTATCAAAGATAACTTGTTGGGTTGATTCATGCAAATAGGGTGGGAGCTGCTTTTCTTTTGGAAGATCATATGGGCTAAAAACATATTTAATTTGGCTATTCCTTTAGATCCTTATAGGGTGCTTGGTATTGAATTGAGCTATATTGAAATAGAATAAAGTCAGCCAAAATGAGGTTTTATCTTGAGGGGGTCATCTTGGAAGGAGATTCATTTATAATTTTTTTTGGATTATGATGGGAAAAAAAAGATTCACTTGATCATTAGGTGACTATATCCCACACGTTCACCAACGACCATTAATAGCAAGAAAAAAACATTATATCTTCTTACATTCAAGGGGTTTTGTTAACGAGTGCCAGAGGGCACTCATTCTAGGGCATTTAATATCCGCTTTATTTAGCTTTTCACATAAAATAAGAGATTAAAAGAATAGACTTTTAAGGAATATTTAAAAATATATTTAATGTCTTAATTTCGTTTAGCATAAAGGAAAGGACAAAAAGCCAATCTAGTTAGGAAAAGGTTTAGATGAGTTAAGTTGGGTTGAGTCGAAAGAAAAAAAAAAAAAAAAAACCTAGGTTCCAATACTTTCGCATGAGTTATTGACACCAATATGATTATTCTTAAATGGTTTGTATATATGAATTACCGTCATGTGTTCAACACAGATGCTCATAGTTGATTCATAATCTATATCTATATGAGCATTCATAAATCTTTTGTTATTTTTTAAATATTTCATACTTATATAACGACCATCCAACTATACGCATCGGTGCTAAAATTGTTTTTGGGTTGTAATTTTTTTAGCATTGTTGTATGAAAGTAAAGCATTAAATGCATCTTTAAATATTCTTTAAAAGTCATTTTTTTCCCTCTTATTTTATGTTAAATAGCTACATAAAAGGAGTATTAAATGCAAGTGCAACGAGGGCATTAATTGCCTTATAAATTCTTTTTTTTAAGTATTGCCTTATAAATTTAAGGCATTAATTGCCTTTTTAAATATTATATAAAAGCCTTTTTTTCTCTTATTTTGTGTAAATAGCTACATAAAAGGAGTACATTAAATGACAAAATCTCTCTTTTTTTTTTAAGTATTGCCTTATAAATTTAAGGCATTAATTGCCTCTTTAAATACTCCTTAAAAGCTTTTTTTTTTTTTTTTTTTTTTTTGAATAGCTAGATGAAGAAGTTCAAATGTCGTAGTAATGATCAGAATCTACATGATTTTTGCTAAATAATTTTAAAAACCACACCATCCAGGTAAGGTCTACTCTTTATATCTCCCTCTTCCCTCCTTTTGTCTTCCTTCCAATTTCTCTTCCCTTCCACTTTAATTAATTTTTATTATGCTTCACGGTTTCTTTATTTCATCCTCATCACTCGGTGTAAAATCTTCAGATGCAGCCATCTTCCTACCCATTTGCCGTACTGGCTCCATATTTCAGTCTTGGCGTCGATATGGGCAGTGCCCTGAGAACACCGTCCCCATCAGGAGGATGAAGAGGGATGATTTGTTGAAGGCTCGCTCTGCTGGAAGATTTTCGAGGTTGAGTCGCAGGGCCGTCCATTATCCCATTCTTGCACGCAATGATTATGGAACTGAGGTATATAGTTTCTAAAATAAAATATATGGGCAAATAATAATAATAATAATTCCATTTCCTTCAAACGAGCAAGAAGGTCGGATTAACTGCTTCAATCGAGCCCGTTTCTACTTACGGTGGTGACCGATATGCATTTTACCTAGCAATTCATCAGGTGAAAGAAAAACAGAGTTCGCATGCATGCATGCATGATTTTTATATCAAAAGGTTTTCTCTCTATTATAATAATTATAATTAAATGTATGTTTACACTGAAGGATGCCAGCACGAAGAATTGGTGGCTCACATTTGAGGAAGAGATGGTGGGTTACTTTCCTAATAGCCTCTTTACGAATTTGGGTGACGGTGCCAACTTTATATTCTGGGGAGGGACGGTTACTACCTCATCGTTTGATTCAGATCACACAATTACCAAGATGGGTAGCGGCCATTTTCCGGACCATTTTCCGGAAGAAAATTATGCGCTAGCAAGCGGAATCAAAAAGATTCAGTATTTGATTCGGCCGGGGCTCTGCAACGTCCTACCAAATTGGACATGATTCGTCAACAGCCCAATTGCTATAACTTGACTCTTGGCGATGACAACTCGGGTGTTTACTTGTTATACGGTGGTCCTGGTAGAAATCCCAATTGTCCATAGAACTAACCCCTTCTCATATCTCCTCCTCTTCTTAATAATAATATCTTTCCAACAGAATACAAAAGGAAAAGTCAGCAGTGTGTCTAGTACCATATTAAATAGAAAACAACCAAGTTGTGGAATAACACCTATTGACTTATAGAATATTTATGAATAACACTGGAAGAGTGGAGTAATTTAATTACCAGTTCTCTCTCTTTTTAAGAGAATGCCTGTATTACACTAAGCTTCTAGTCGATCAATATTAAAGCCTGTTTTCTAGTAGCTAGGAACAATGTTAATGGCCTTTGGTTTGGAAGAGCAACATTCTGAAAAACCCGTGAGAAAAGAAAAAGATCTCTGCAATTGTAACACAAGTTTTTTGATGGTCTACTGTTGCAAAGAAACGCCATCCATGATGCTGCAATTCAAATCCCCTTGTATTCATCAACGAGCCCTCTACTTTATATGGAAATCGGCAATGGGGGTTCTCTAACTTTATCCTTTCTTGTAGTAATCTCTAAATCACTTAGGTAGTGTTTGGCTCCCAAAAAGCTATCTTGAATAAGTGTATAGGATAGTATTTATCCGGAGGATAGCTGAGGAAATAATCATCTTTTTTGAATAATAACTTTGTCATCAAGGGATAGCTCTAGTTATTCCTGGTTTCCTAGGGAATAAGTTCAGTGAATAACCCATGTTTAAATAACCCATGGTTAAACATGGGTTATCCCCCTCTGGTTAACCTTTTTTAGAGTTATCCCATGTATTATAGCTTTTGGGAATAAGGAGGGATATCCCTTGAATATCCTTCCTTATCCCCTATTTCAAACACAGCCTTAAACTTGGAGATGATAGATTAATAAATATTCTCTTCTGAAAAGAAAAAAACTTTTTTTAATGAAAAATTGAAGGAAGTAGGCTTGCCCGGTTGTCCCATGTTATTGATTATGAATCCCTTCTGGAAAGGTACATAGTCTGTATATATTATACAGTTAGTTGGAAAGAAAAGTTAAAAAATAAAAAGAGAGAAAGAAAGAAAGAAATTCTTCAAGTTTGGCTAGAGTCAGCTTAAATGAGCCTGTAACTTCTCTTTTTTTAGCTTTGGGCCTCATAATGATTTTTTTTTTTAAAAAAACATTTTGGGAGAGTTTTGAATATATTGAAAGAACTCTATTTTTATAAAATATATGTTTCTTTAAAAATAAGTATTACTTATATATAAGGTGGATAGGATTTCTTTTAAATATTTTTTTATTCTTAATCTTTTACATAACCCTTACTGATAAAATTATTATTTTTGATGAGAACAATTCTATTTAATTTAAAATTATTATATAGCTAAATTTTTATTAGTAAATGATGAGGGGTAAAATCGTCATTGCATTGTTGACCGCTCACATTGGCGATGGGGTCGCGCCCAATCCAAATGCCCTGCTTGCCAGCTGGCTAGCTGGCACGACATTCTAGCAACAAGCATCTCGTCCAATGTTTTGAAAATCGGATCGGACCGGCCGGTCCAACCGGTCCAACTGGGAACGGTCATCAGTCCGGTTCGGTTTTGTTATTAAAGTTGACTTTTATATGACCCGGTAAAAACCAAAAAAACCCATTGAATAGACCAGGTTTCAACCGGTCCAACCCAGTTTTTAGATTTTTTTAATTTTTTATTTAAATTATATTTATATTTTATTATTTTATATATTAAATTAAAATTTAATTATAATATTATCTGGTCCGACCAAACAGTTCATCCGGTTGAACCGATTGACCCGCGACTCAAATGTTAAGCCGGTTCGTTGTCCGGTCCGATTTTCAAAACATTAGTCTCGTAATAATGAAGAAAGAGAAAAAGAGGGAAAAAGGGCGTGGGTTCTCCCAAGGGCCACCTCATTAATATCCGGTAGTCAAGTCAATAGGCTAGAGCATTTAATGGTGCAGGTCATAATGACTTGGCCAACATTTAATGGAATAAAAAGAAAAGAGAAAGCATGCCTCGGCACTCAAGCCCCGCCTCATTTAGGCCGAGCCATGCCTTGGCGCTCTCGTTCAAGCCAGCTTTATACCTCGGCCAGCAACATACCTCGGCCTCTGCAACCATGCTATGTCTCTTGCATCAAGGCATTTATGGCTCATAAAGTCACGTGCATCCACCTACTTTAAGGCATTTAATGCCCTTTTTCTTGCATGCATTAAGGCATTTATGGCTATCACGTTGGCCCTTTGGCACCTACCTCCGCGGAACCCTTATGACTGAACCACAGCGTTCAAAATACCCAGCGCGTAAGAATTCAAATCAACTATAACTGATTACGATTCCAGGCGATGAAACATGCCCAGAGGTGGCCTAGGACCCGCAAGAGTGGCCTAGGTCCATGTGATCATTAAACCTCATGGCATCAACTAGCTCTCCCAGCCGTTGATCCTCTAACTGACAAGATATGGATCCCGCTGGCATCATAACAAACTCGATTCGGATCTCAACAGCTTTCAGACCTACGATACCTCCAAGCAATCAGGTGACCCTCTATAAATATAATCGTTGTCCTACTTCTAAGGTACGCACCATCATGCGCACTTGCTCACTGGCACACTCTCCTTCTACCTTGGCTTCCCCCATTTTCTGCCATTAGCGCTCTGCTCAGAGCTCTCGAAAGGCCACCCTTGGAGAGACTCTTCAGCGAGAGCCTTCTCCTCTTGTTTATTGATTGCCGATCCCGCTGACTTGAGCGTCGGAGGATCTTTCGCGGAGGGCCACCCCCAATGCCTTTCGTGTGAGGACTGTTTTGCAGATCCGCCCAGGAGGAAGCCCGTCCCAGAGCCCGATCGCGCCCGAGTCGAAGGACAGATTTCAGCAGCAACAAATTGGCGCTAGAGGAAAGGCCTCAAGTCCCATAAACTTGTGATTTAGGAGACAAGGATCTCGATCTGAAAGAGAACTCCTCCCATGGCAATCGAAGAAAGGCTACCTCTGAAGCCTGGGATCATGTCGCCTCCCAAAGACCTGATCCGGTGAGCAGCGTAGCGCCACTACCACCGCCAGTTGAGACTCCATCACTACCAGTGGCCCCAGTGACCCAGGACCATTTGTCACACTGGTTCAGCAGGTCCAAGCACTGACCCATTTGATTCAGGGATGCCATGAAGCTCCCCATCCAGCTGCTCCTGCTTTGCATCTTCCTAAGGAGGCCACGCCCCCATTTCCCCAGAAATCTTTTCTTTCGGTTCGCACAGAGCCATGAACCCCCCTCGTCGTCCTAAGGGAGCTGGCCAGCCCTGCAAGTGCTCTGCAACAAGGATCTTCCTAGATCTCAATGGGCCCGATCCCTCTCTCCGGTGTCCTCTTGCCACGACTCATGCCGTGTCCCTTCTCCCCCCTCGACAGCTCGGCTTCCGTAGCCGCGCTATGCGCACCAAGGTATTTATGGCCTCATAAAGGCCATGTGCCTCTACCTGCTTTAAGGCATTTAATGCCTTATCTCCTTCCATCATTAAGGCATTTATGGTTGCCACGTTGGCCCCCTTGGCACCTTTTGCATAGGAAGGATGGCGTCATGAAGCCAAGACAAGGAGTTCTTGACTCCATGCTTCAAAAAGTCCAACGTCAGCTTCAACCTCGCCAGTGGTCTACCACACCACCCAGAGAGTTCCCACAGGCAAGACCCATTCGGATGGCCTTTGGCACAAGAGCTATCATCCCCGTGGAGATAGGACTCCCTCTCCACGGGTGGAGAGCTACTCGGAGGAGGCTAACGACGAGCAGCTCCGCACCAACCTCAACTTGGTGGAGGAAATTAGGGAGAAAGCTCGAATCAGAGTAGCTACATACAGCAAAGAGAAGCTCGTTATCGCTCACCCAAGTCAGAGGAAAATTTTCCTCCCTGGTGATCTGGTGCTTCGGAAGGTGCCCATCTCGAAGCCACTAGAGCAAGGAAAATTGTCCCTGAATTGGGAGGGCCCCTATCAAGTGACAGAAGTCATCAGGCCTGGTACCTACAAGCTCTAAGATCTAAACGAGAAATCTGTTCCCCGGACATGGAATTTAGACAACCTCCGCATACATCATCAGTAGGGTATGCCTTCTATAGGTCTGCTCCATTAACTGTTATGGCATATTGCTTCTATGATTCATGGCATGGTTGCTACAATCACTTCTCCAAAAAATCATAATGAAAAGTAGATGTCACTTGCTAATCCTCAGCACGACCGAGCTATCTCCTTGAACATGAAATCTCTGTACCTCGGCTGGGCCGAGTCCTATTCATCGAAGACTCGGTATGGCCGAGCACCCCTAGTACGGCTGGGCCAAGTGATCTCCAAAACCCCATTTGGATTTGGGCAGCTTACAAGCCCCGGCCGGACCAGGTGACCTCCAAAATTTCATCCGGATTCGGCAGCTTACAAGCCCCGGCCGACCAAAGGACAAAAAACCTCGGTTGGATTTGGGCAGCTTACAAGCCCCGGCCAAACCAAATGATCTCCAAATAGTCTCCATACCTTGGCCGCGCTAAGTAAAATATAATCTTTTAAATCCTCGGCCGGGCCGAGTGATCTTCATACCCTGGTAGCGCCAAGTAAAATATAATCATGAAGGCTCGGCAACACCGAGTAATTTATTATTTGGAAGCCTCGGTTACAACCGAGTAGCATGAAGGCTCAGCAACACCGAGTAATTTATTATTTGGAAGACTCGGCAGCACCGAGTAAATTAATATTTGGAAGCCTCGGTTACAACCGAGTAGCATGAAGGCTCGGCAACACCGAGTAATTTATTATTTGGAAGACTCGATAATAAATTAATATTTGGAAGCCTCGGTTATGACGAGTAGCATCTTGGGAAGGCTCGGCAACACCTAGTAATTTTTATTTGGAAGCCTTGGTTACAACCGAATAGCATGAAGGCTTGGCAACACCGAGTAATTTATTATTTAAAAAACTTGGCAACACCGAGTAAATTAATATTTGGAAGCCTCAGCTACAACCGAGTAGCATCTTGGAAAGGCTAGGCAACACCGAGTAATTTATTATTTGGAAGTCTCGGTTACAACCGAGTAGCATGAAGGCTCAACAACACCGAGTAATTTATTATTTGGAAGACTCGGCAACACCGAGTAAATTAATATTTAGAAGCCTCGGTTACAACCGAGTAGCATCGGGAAGGCTCAGTAACACCGAGTAATTTATTATTTGGAAGCCTCGGTTACAACCGAGTAGCATGAAGGCTCGCAACACCGAGTAATTTATTATTTGGAAGACTCGGCAACACCGAGTAAATTAATATTTGGAAGCCTCGGTTATAACCGAGTAGCATCTTGGGAAGGCACGACAACACCAAATAATTTATTATTAAAGGATGGAAAATTTGTTCCCCGAACGTGGAAATTCATACAACCTCCGCATATTATCAATAGAGTATGCTCTCTATAGACTTGCCCCATTTACANGCTACAACCGAGTAGCATCTTGGAAGGCTCGGCAACACCGAGTAATTTATTATTCGGAAGCCTCACTTACAACCTAGTAGCATCTTGGGAAGGCTCGGCAACACCGAGTATTTATTTGAAGGCTCGGCAACAACCGAGTAATAAATTTCCAAAGCTCGGCCAAAGACCGAGTGATATATTTCTGAAGGCTCGGCAACAACCGAGTAATAAATTCATCCATAAAAGTATGCTCTTTCTAGACCCATTTTTATTCATTGAATTAAATTCAGTTTTTAAAAGGCCTGCAAAATTCTTATAACTATCCTTGAAAGCTACAATGAGAAGCAAGTCCATATAAATCCTTGGCCGGGCCGAGCGATCTCCGTACCTTGGCAATGCCAAGTAAAATATAATGATGAAGGCTCGGCAACACCGAGTAATTATTATTTGAAGCTTGGCAACCGAGTAATATTTGAAGGCTCGACAACACCGAGTAATTTATTATTTGAAAGCCTCGGTTACAACCGAGTAGCATCTTGGAAAGGCTCGGTAACACCGAGTAATTTATTATTTGAAGGCTCGGCAATACCAAGTAATTTATTATTTGGAAGCCTCGGTTACATCCGAGTAGCATCTTGGGAAGGCTTGGCAGCACCGAGTGATTTATTGGAAGCCCCGGCCAGAGCCAAAGTGCGTATCAAAAGCCTCGGCCAGAGCCGGAGTGCATCTCTTATCATCCAAAGCCCCGCCAGAGCTGAAGTGCGTATCAAAAGCCTCGGCCAGAGCCGGAGTGCATCTCTTATCATCTAAAGCCCCGGCCAGAGCCGAAGTGCGTATCAAAAAGTCTCGGCCAGAGCCGGAGTGCATCTCTTATTATCCAAAGCCCCGGCCACAGCCAAAGTGCGTATCAAAAGCCTCGGCCAGAGCCGGAGTACATCTCTTATCATCAAAAGCCTCGGCCAGAGCCGGAGGGCATCTCTTATTATCAAAAGCCTCGGCCAAAGACCGAGTGAAATATTTCTACAGCCTAGGCCAATCCAAGCAATACAGCACTAAAGCTTCGTCCCAGCCGGATAATTTCTCGGACACTCTAGCGCAACTAAAGCGTCCTTATTTTACTTCAGCAAGAGGGCCGCCCAGCCTCACTCTGACCTAAACAAAGATATACACTTCCTCCACAGAGGATCGAATGATATGTCCCCTAAATAAGATTGCTCCAGAATTCTACTCCCTATATCCGAAGTTACACTTCGGACTAGGGAGTGGGGGTCATGTGATGAGGGATAAAATCATCATTGCATTATTGATCGCTCACATTGGCAATGGGGTCGCGCAGTCCAAATGCTCTGCTTGCCAGCTGGCCTGCTGGCGCAACATTCTAGCAACAGAGTCTCGTCATAATGAAGAAAGAAACAAAAGGGAAAAAGGGCCACGTCATGTGCGTGGGTTCTCCCAAGGGCCCCCTCATTAATATCCGGCAGTCAAATCAATAGGCTGGAGCATTTAATGGTGCAGAAACGGTCATAATGACTTGGCCAGCATTTAATGGAATAAAAGAAAGAGAAAGCATAGCTCAGCCAACATAGCTCGGCAGCCAGCTTCAGCATAGCTCGCCAACATAGCTCGGCAGCTTCGGCATAGCTCGGCCAACATACCTCGGCCTCCGCAACCACGCTATGTCTTTTGCATCAAGGCATTTATGACCTCATAAAGGCCACTATATCCACCTGCTTTAAGGCATTCAATGCCTTATTTTCTTCCATGCATTAAGGCATTTATGGCTGCCACGTTGGCCCCTTGTGCCTCGGCACCTACCTCCGCCGAGCCTCCGCCAGCCATGATGACTGAACCACAACACCTCTGCGGAATCTGGCGCGGGAGAGTTCAAATTCACTGTAACAGAATAAGATTCCAAACAAGGAATCATGCCAAGACGTGGCCTAGGACCTACAATAGTGGCCTAGGGACCACGCAGCCACTGAGTCTCGAGCCATCGGCCAGCTCTCCCCGCCTCCCAGCCGTCGATCCTCTAACTAACCAGATACGGATCCTACCGGCCCTGTAACAACCTGATTCGAATCCGTTTCGAATCCCAACAACTTTCAGACCTCATCCAGAGCACGTCCAAGAAGTCAGGTGACCGCCTATAAATACTACCACCCTCAAGCCTCTCAGGTACGGCTATTCTACGCCCATTTTTCATTTACAGTTCTCACACTCCGCCATGAAAGCTCCCACGAGAGCTCGGAGGAACTCTTCCTGGGGGATCCTTCTCCCCATATTTGTTGATTGCTGGTCTCCACTGACTTGGGCGTCGGAGGGTCTTCCGCAGAGGGCCACCCCCAACGCCTCTCGTGTGAGGACTGTCTTGCAGGTCCGCCAGGAGGGAGCCCACGCTGCAGCCCGATCGTGCCCGAACCGGAGGACAGATTTCAGCAGCAACAGTAGCCTTGCCCTGGACTTCTTAAGATAGAAGCGCCAGCACTCAAGAGTCAAAAGTGCCGCTTGAAGTTCATTAAATGGTGATGCACGGATAACATTATATGATTTGTTTGCATTTATCTAGAACAAAAGTTCATAAACTGAGACTATTAATTTTGTTCTCATCTTTTACAGTTAAGAGAGCAAATAGGAGCAGGTGGCCAAAATGGAGAAGGCAATGGTTGGAATTATGAAAAGAAGTTTGAGTCGGATTAAATCTTAAGGCCCTGTGCTCATTGATGTAACTAGCAGGCTTTGACTATTTGGCGCCAATTCAAATCATCATCCATTGTTGGGACATATTAAAGACAGTCTTCAAATAGCACCCGTCCCAAGTTTTGATATTGCAATGGTGTTAGAGGATGTTTCTATTTCTTCAAGGCAGCCTTTAAGCAGAGTCATTTGGGTTTATTTCTTGGGTTTTTGTGCCAATCTTTTGTTTATGTTTTGTTCTTGTTTGCTCGTTTTGGTAAGCTAGCTTTTCTGGTTTTAATCAGACACCTATTGAAATAAAATAAATATTAAGCTTATGACAGTGTTTGTTTAAATGCATGGAATTCGTGCTAAGTTAATAGAGATGTGGAACTAATGCATGGAATTCCTCTTTTCAAAGTTTTATTTTTAAATGGGCTTAGAGATGAATGCTGATGCATGCATCTGGGATCATAGTCCGGAGTGGCAATGGACTAAGCTTCATTAGGACTCAGTCTAATGCAGCTCCTCTGCTACTTAATATTAAATGTTGGTATTAAGGCTTGTGATGGGCCAATTGACCCCATGAAATATAAAATTTTTGGACGGCCCCAAAGGTCGACAGCCTTCAGCGTTGGCCACCAGCATCGGCCTTCAGCGACGGCCTCCAGCGCCAGCTACCAGCGTCGGTCTTTAGCGTCGGCCAAAGGCCAACAGACTCCAGCTCCAGCCACCAGCGTCGGTCTTTAGCGTCGGCCAAAGGCCGACAGACTCCAGCTGCCAGCGTCGGCCGACAGCGTTGGCCTTCAGCGACGGCCTCCAGTGTCGGCCTCCAGCGCCAGCTGCCAGCGTCGGCCGCCAGCGTCGTCGCCAGCATCGGCCTTCAGCAACGGCCTCTAGTGACGGCCTCCAGCGTCGGCCTCCAAGACCGGCACCTCCAAGGCCGGCATCTCCGAGACAATCGACCCCAAAGGCCGGCACCTCCAGTGATGGCCTCCAGCGTCGGCCTCCAAGACCGGCACCTCCAAGTCCGGCATCTCCGAGACAATCGGCCCCAAAGGCCGGCACCTCCAGGACAGTCGGCCCCAAAGGCCGACACCTACCAAGATCGGCACATTCCTAGCCGGCCCCGGCCTCTCCAAGCCAGGCGGCCCCGGCACATTCCTAGCCGTCCCCAGCCTCTCCAAGCCAGGCGGCCCCCAGCACGTTCCTAGCCGGCCCCGGCCTCTCCAAGCCGGCGGCCCCGGCACATTCCTAGCCGGCCCCAGCCTCTCCAAGCCAGGCGGCCCCGGCACATTCCTAGCCAGCCCCCGGCCTCTCCAAGCCAGGCGGCCCCAGCACATTCCTAGCCGGCCCCGGCCTCTCCAAGCCAGGTGCCCCAGTTCCTAGCCGGCCCCGGCCTCTCCAAGCCAGGCAGCCCCGGCACGTTCCTAGCCGGTCCCAGTTCCTAGCCGGCCCCGGCCTCTCCAAGCCAGGCGGCCCCAGTTCCTAGCCGGCCCCGGCCTCTCCAAGCCAGGCAGCCCCAGCACTTCCTAGCCAGCCCCGGCCTCTCCAAGCCAGGTGGCCCCGGCACATTCCTAGCCGGCCCCGACCTCTACAAGCCAGGCGGCCCCAGTTCCTAGCCGGCCCCATCCTCTCCAAGCCAGGCGGCCCCGGCACATTCCTAGCCGACCCCGGCCTCTCCGAGCCAGGCGGCCCTAGTTCCTAGCCGGCCCGGCCTCTCCAAGCCAGGCGGCCCCGGCACATTCCTAGCCGACCCCGGCACTACCTCTAGCGGGATGGGCCTCGGCCATCTCGGGTCGACCCAGCTCGGCCTGACAAGATGGGACTTCCCAGTTTCCGCCAGATCAACCCCAGTGGTTTGAGAAACGGCCTCTCTGACGCACGCCGCCCGACGCATCAGACATGCGCTGCCCGACAGCGTCAGACACGCGCCGCCCGACAGCGCCAACGCGTGCGCCCGATAGCACCGATGCGCGCCGCCCGATAGCCCCACCGGCTGATGGGGCGTAGCTCACTAACCAGCCCAGATCCATGCAAGGGCTCAGCAGAGCTTCTGATTCGCGCAACCCCACGTGATCATGCTAGAATCAACCCATATAAAAGGGTAAGTCACGTCGAGAACCAGGTAACGCAATTTCACACACTTGATGCCCTAACTCTCAGGAGGACAATCCGATTCTTCCGAGACCTCTCTGCCTTCTCTCAAGAGCTCTCTCGAGCTCCTTCTCTGCTGTGACCTCAGTCACTGACTAGGGCATTGGAGGGTCCCACCGGAGAACCCTCTCCGGTCTTGGGACTTCTTTGCAGGTAATCAAGTGAAGAAGGAGAGCCTCCATTCCCGACATCCAGGAGAGGTGACCGAGCGTCATCAGATTGGCACGCCAGGAAGGGGGACATAAGAAAAAGTAGCAAACGATCTTCCGGAGCTACGTCCTTCGTCCCCTGTCTTCTCCCAGAAACCATTATGGTGACGCAAGCTCAGGATGCCTCCGTCAGCTGTCCGGCAGGGCTCATCCCGCCAGCTAGGCAGCAGGAGGCCGATCCCCCTGCTACTAACTCTCCGTTGCCGGCCCGCCGCCGGACGCCGCTGTCTGAATGGCGGAGTAGCTGGCAACCCTCTCCCAGCAAGTTCAGAATCTCACTGCCATGGTCCACGGGCTCCAGCAGCAGCAGTCCATGGCCACTCAGCACCAGACCGCTCCCCCCGCCAGTCAGCAGTCGGCGAAGGGAGGCTCCCCCCGACGGAGGACCGTCCGACGTCAAGCTTCCCCTAGGAAGCCCGACGCGAGTCCTCCAAGCGGCCACGGTCCCCTGACCACGGCCCCAGCGAGTTTCCTACCAAGCCACATCATCACGAGGAACCCAGGCAGAAGTCCCGACTTCCGTCTCATCTCCTTCTGCCTCGTCTTCTCCTCTTCCTCTGAGCCATCCCGGAGAGCTCCGATGATCCACCGCCAGGCAGAGGAACGCCTGGAGGAGTACAACCGGTGCCTCGATGAGCTCGCCAGGAAGATCAACCATCAACCGGAGGAAGAGTTCGACACTCGTCCTCCTTACACCCGCCGCATACTGAAGGAACCGGTTCCCTCCAAATTCTGCTTCCCCCAGGTGGATCCGTACGATGGTACGATCGACCCCCTCGACCACCTCAAGAGCTACAAGGCCATGATGCAAGTCCAGGGTGCCTCAGACGCCCTTCTCTGCAAGGCCTTCCCTACAACCTTGCGGAAGGCCGCCCGTGCGTGGCATTCACGCCTGACCCCCCACAGCATAGACTCCTTCCGGGAGCTGAAGAGGGCATTTTTGGCCCACTTCGATGCATGCCGCCGGATCCCAAGAGTGGCGGACAGCCTTTTCTTCGTCCACCAGAAGGAAGGAGAGTCCCTGCGGGACTTCGTGTCCCGATTCAAAACCGCCGCCCTCGAGGTCTACCATCTCGATGATGCGGTGGTCACCCTGGCGCTGAAGCGGGGACTCCTTCCGTCCCGCTTCACCTTCTCCCTGGACAAGAAGCCCCCGAGCTCCTACTCCGACCTCCTCCTCCGGGCCCAGAAGTACATCAGGGCGGATGAAGCCAACCTCACCGCCGGGAGTCTTCTAAGAGCTCTAGCCACAAATCCGCTCGCCCTGAGCCGAGCGGACCTTTCCGACATCGCCGATCCGACCCACCTCGCCGGTCCGACAATAGGCGCCGAAGCCCTGTCCGACGAGAGCAAGCTCACTCCCCTCCTTGCTCTCGATCCCACATCCTGATGGAGATCGAGGGCGAGCCCTACCTTCAACGTCCTCCCCCATGAAGAAGGGTGTGCCCCGCGACAGAAGCCGCTATTGCGATTCCACCGGGACTACGGCCACGACACCGACAACTGCTACAGTTTGAAGCGGGCCATCGAGGAGCTCATCCAACGGGGCTACCTCGCAAGTATCCAGAAAATGCCACAGCCGCTGCCGGCCATCATGGGGCCTCCACCAGCTCAAGCCACCATCGACAACACTCCCACGGATGGACTGTCGGGATGGTATCCTGGGGATCAGCCCCTGTGTCCAAGCGACCGAGGGGGGAGGGGGCGCCGAGTAATGTAATGCCCCAAGGGGAGACTGCTGTAATGGAAAATGTAAACAATGAAGGCGTAGTCGTCACTATGACGATCGCCAAACACCCTGTAAAAAGGATATTAGTTGATAGTGGCAGCTCAGCTGACATCCTTACTTACGATGCCTTTGTTCGGATGGATTTATCTGTTGACTCCCTTCAGCCCATGGCAACCCTGCTAGTTGGATTCACTGGAGATTCTGTGAGGGTCGAGGGTGAAATATCCTTGCCTGTGACGGCCGGAACCCCACCATGCCAAAGCACCGTGATCATGAAATTCCTAGTCGTGAGGGTCCCTTTGGCATACAACGCCATTCTTGGGCGTCCCGGCCTGAACCTTTTGGACGCGATTATCTCCACCCGACGCCTACTGGTGCAGTTCCCCACCAGCGAGGGAGTTGGAGAGATGCGGGGGAAATAAGCCAGGTCTTACCTTGCTATCATGCGGCGTCAAGCCCGTTGGAGTCCGACCCGCCCTGGAGGCGTCCGATCCTAGAGATTCCGCCAAAGGAGGAGAGCCCGCTGAGCACCTCCTGACTTTCCCCCTCAGCGATGACCCGGCAAGGACCGTCCGTGTGGGCGGACTCCTTCCCCTGGAAGACCGGGAGCGCCTCTAGCTTTTTTGCGGGCTAACTCGGACGTCTTCGCCTGGTCAGCGTCCGACATGCCCGGCATCCCTCCGGAGGTCATCACCACAAGCTCAACATCGACCCACGCCACCGTCCAATCCGTCAAAAGAAGAGGAGCTTTGCCTCCGACCGAAAGGGCGATTGATGAAGAAGTCAACAAGCTGATCAGCGCCGGCCACATCGGGAGGCGCACTACCCAAGCTGGCTGGCCAACGTAGTCATGGTGCGCAAGGCAAACGGGAGCTGGAGGATCTGTATAGACTTCACCGACCTCAACAAGGCATGCCCAAAAGATAGCTTTCCCTTGCCGAGAATCGATCAGCTGGTCGATTCCACCTCTGGTCACGAGCTTCTCAGCTTCATGGATGCCTTCTCCGGTACAATCAGATAAGGATGGACCCCGGCGACGAGGAGCACACCTCCTTCGTGACAGAGAAAGGCATTTACTGTTACAAGGTGATGCCTTTCGGCCTCAAGAATGCAGGGGCGACATATCAAAGGCTGATGAACAAGGTGTTCCAGGACCAGCTCGGCCGAACATGGAAGTCTATGTGGACGACATGCTGACAAAGAGCACCCGTGCCACCGACCACATCTCCGACCTGGAAGAAACTTTTAACAACCTCCGTCGCTTCCAAGTCAAGCTAAACCCTAAGAAGTGTGCTTTTGGGGTCACGGCAGGTAAATTTCTGGGCTTTATGGTGACCCAGCGTGGAATCGAGGCAAACCCAGAGAAGATCAGTGCCATACTTGACATGAGGCCGCCGTCCAACAAGAAGGAAGTGCAACGGCTAACGGAAAGGTAGCGGCTCTGAGTCGTTTCCTCTCCAGATCGGCGGAGAGGTGCTTGCCTTTCTTCAAGGCCCTGCGGAAGGTGAATGGTTTTGCATGGACGGACGACTGCCAGGAAGCTTTCGACGGCTTAAAGGCGTTCCTGTCCTCCCCACCGCTCCTCTCCAAGCCGAGAGATGGAGAGTCTTTTCCTTTACTTAGCCACCTCCTCAGAAGCCGTCAGCTCAGTCCTGGTGCGCCTTGACGCTGACGGAGCCCAAAGGCCTATCTACTACATGAGCAAGGTCCTGCACGATGCCGAGGTCAGGTACTCCAAAATAGAGAAAGTCATTTTTGCCTTGATAGTCTCTGCTCGGCGTCTTCGCCCGTACTTCCAAGCCCATCCTATTGTGGTGCTCACGGACCAGCCTCTTCGAGCCATCCTAGCCCGCCGGATACTTCGGGTCGACTCGCCAAATGGGCAATCAAGCTAGGAGAGTTCGACATCTCTTTCCAATCACGGCCGGCGTTGAAGTCCCAAGTCCTGGCCGACTTCCTNGCCAAATGGGCCATCAAGCTGGGGGAGTTCGACATCTCTTTCCAAGCACGACCGGCCTTGAAGTCCCAGGTCCTGGCCGACTTCCTGGTCGAGTGCACTTGGGCGGAAGAGGATCTCAAGGAGGTCCCCGGGGAGCAGCCCAGCCCGAGCCGAGGGTGATGGAAAGACCTGGATCCTCCACGTGGACGGCGCATCGAATTCTCAAGGGAGTGGCGCCGGCCTCATTCTTGCCGGGCCGGAAGGAGAAAGAACCGAATGCGCCCTGAGATTTCTTTTTGAAGCCACCAACAACCAGGCGGAGTACGAAGCCCTGCTGGCCGGGTTAAGATTAGCCCAGGAGGTTGGAGCAAAGCACCTCAGAGCCTACACGGACTCGCAACTCGTCTCCGGGCAAATCAACGGAGAGTATGAGGCGCGCGACCCCGTTATGGCGCAATATCTGAAAAAGGTTCAACTCTTGACCTCCTCGCTGCCCTACTTCAGCATCAGCTACATCCCCCGGAGCGAAAACGCAAAGGCCGACATCCTCTCTCGACTGGCTACCTCCGCCGACGGCCTGACAAGGGACGCCTACATCGAATATCTAGAAAGGCCCAGTGTAGAGGGCGGGGAGGAAGTCCTCCCGCTCACCCCGGAACCTACATGGATGGACGCCTATGTCCGCTACCTCACCGACGGCACCCTCCCTGACGACCGCAACGAAGCCAGATTGCTCAAGTGGAGGGCCTCCAAGTTCATCCTCCTCGACGGGCGCCTATACAGAAGGTCATTCTCCTACCCGTTGCTTAAGTGCGTAGGCCCCGCCGATGCCGACTACATCCTCAGAGAAATCCACGAGGGCATTTGCGGGAATCATCTGGGGGGCAGATCCTTGGCCCAGAAGGCTCTCCGTCAGGGGTACTTCTGGCTCACTATGAAGGAGGACGCGGCCAAGCTAGTTCAAAGGTGCGACGGCTGCCAGCGCCACGCGCACATCCAGCGTCAGCCGCCTGCCCCGCTGAGCCCACTCTCGGCTCCGTGGCCCTTCGCCCAGTGGGGAATGGACATCCTTGGACCGTTCCCCCCAGCTTCAGGGCAGCGGAGATTCTTGCTGGTCGCCATCGACTATTTCACCAAGTGGGTCGAGGTCGAGGCGTTGGCCAAAATCACGGAGAGCAAGTTAAGGCTTTCTTCTGGAAGTCGATCATATGCCGCTTTGGCTTGCCTCACACCCTCGTCACGGACAACGGTCGCCAGTTCAACAACGAGGCGTTCAAAGCCTTCTGCGAGGAGCTAGGCATTCACCACCGATTCACCTCCGTCGGCCACCCCCAGACCAACGGGGAGGCTGAGGTCATGAACCGCACCATCCTCAGAGGGCTCAGGACTCGCCTAGACGGCTCCAAAGGACGCTGGGTAGAAGAGCTCCCCAGTGTGATATGGGCCTACCACACAACGCCCAGAGCCCCGACGGGCGAAACTCCTTTCAGCCTCTCCTTCGGATCCGAGGCCGTCATCCCCGTCGAGATCGGATTGCCCAGTCCACGTGTGGAGTCCTTCAGTGAGGAAGGCAACCCGCGCTGATTCGGGCCAACCTAGACTTCATCGACGAGGCGCATGACAGAGCGAGACTGCGCATGGCGACCTTTCGCCAGCGAGCGGCTAAGTACTACAACGCCCGGGTTCGTCCCAAGGTTTTTCGCCGCGGAGACTTGGTGCTACGAAAGGCCGAGGTATCAAAGCCTACCGAGGGGGGCAAGCTATCCCCCAACTGGGAAGGTCCCTACCGTGTCGCCGAGGCGTTCCACCGGGGGGCATACAAACTAGAAGAGCTTGACGGGAAGCCCATTCCACGTACCTGGAATGCGGACAACCTCCGCCGATATTATCAATGATGTACTCCCAAAGGCATAAGCAATAAAGAAAAAGGTCCTTTCTGGCGACACAGTTTGTCTTCCCTTGCGCAAGTCTCTCAAAAGGAGCTCACTGGCATCGCGGCCCATGGGACACCACTCGGCCCCGGCACGGCGGTGCCCCCGAGTTGGTTAAGACCCTAAAGGCTCCGTACCCGGCTGAGTCGCCACTTGGGCGGAACACAAACCCCCAGGCTGGTTCAAAAGGAGCTCACTGGCATCGCGGCCCATGGACACCACTCGGCCCCGGCACGGCGGTGCCCCCGAGTTGGTTAAGACCCTAAAGGCTCCGTACCCGGCTGAGTCGCCACTTGGGCGGAACACAAACCCCCAGGCTGGTTCAAAAGGAGCTCACTGGCATCGCGGCCCATGGGACACCACTCGGCCCCGGCACGGCGGTGCCCCCGAGTTGGTTAAGACCCTAAAGGCTCCGTACCCGGCTGAGTCGCCACTTGGGCGGAACACAAACCCCCAGGCTGGTTCAAAAGGAGCTCACTGGCATCGCGGCCCATGGACACCGCTCGGCTCCGGCACGGCGGTGCCCCCGAGTTGGTTAAGTCCCTAAAGGCTCCGTACCCAGCTGAGTCGCCCCTCGCAGTGGTTCCCACACCCCTGAGGCAGTTCAAAAGGAACCTGACGACTCTCAGCTCTCAGGTCGCCCTCCGGGGTTCAAAAGATTCCCAGACTCCGTGTTGGGAGAGCATTACTAGCCGCCCTCAGCTAGCCAAAGAAGGCGCGCAGACGTCCATCCAAGGCAGCACAAGGTGCCAAGGTAAAGGTTCTACACTCCTTTCGCTTAGCCGATGCGGGGCACGCAAGCTCGAGGAGTGTGGGGGGCATTTGATGGGGCCAGTTGATCCCATGAAAAATAAAATTTTTTGGATGGCCCCAAAGGCCGATAGACTCCAGCGTCAACCTCCAGCGATGGCCTCCATCGTCGGCCCCCAGCGCTGGCCAAAGGCCGACGACTCCAGCACCAGCCGCCAGCGTCGGCCTCCAGTGACGGCCTCCATCGTTGGCCCCAGCGCCAGCCTCTAGCGCTGGCCAAAGGCCGACAGACTCCAGCGCCAGCCGCCAGCGTCGACCACCAGCGTCGGCCTCCAGCGACGGCCTCCATCGTCGGCCCCCAGCGCCAGCCTCCAGCGCTGGCCAAAGGCCGACAGACTCCAGCGCCAGCCTCCAGCGCTGGCCAAAGGCCGACAGCCGCCAGCGTCATCCGCCAGCGTCGGCCTCTAGCGACGGGCCTCCTTCATCGGCCCCCAGTGCCAGCCTCCAACACTGGCCAAAGGTCGACAAACTCCAACGCCAGCCTCCAGCACTGACCAAAGGCCGATAGCCGCCAGCGTCAGCCTCCAGCGACGGCCTCCATCGTCGGCCCCCAGCGCCAGCCTCCAGCGCTGGCCAAAGGCCGACAGACTCCAGCGCCAGCCGCCAGCGTCGGCCTCCAGCGACGGCCTCCATCGTCGGCCCCCAGCGCAGCCTCTAACGCTGGCCAAAGGCCGACAAACTCCAGCGCCAGCCGCCAGCGTCGGCCTCCAGCGACAGCCTCCATCGTCGGCCCCCAGCGCCAGCTTCCAGCGCTGGCCAAAGGCCAACAGACTCCAGCGCCAGCCGCCAGCGCCGGCCTCCAGCGTCGTCTCCAGCGCCGGCCTCCAAGGCCGGCGCATCAAAGTCCGACACCTACCAAGACCGACGGCTCCAATGGCCGACACCCGACGGCCCCAAAGGCCGACATCTCCAAGACAACGGCCCCAATGGCCGACACCCGACGGCCCCAAAGGCCGACATTTTCAAGACCGACGGCCCCAATAGCCGATGGCCGACACCCGACGGCCCCAAAGGCCGACATCTCCAAGACTGATGGCCCCAATGGCCGACACCCGACGGCCCCAAAGGCCGACATCTCCAAGACCGACTGCCCCAATGGCCGACACCCGACGGCCCCAAAGGCCGACATCTCCAAGCCTGACGGCCCCAATGGCCGACACCCGACGGCCCCAAAGGCCGACATCTCTAAGACCGACGGCCCCAAAGGCTGACATCTCCAAGACCGATGGCCCCAAAGGCCGACACCCGACGGCCCCAAAGGCCGACATCTTCAAGACCAACGGCCCCAATGGCCGACACCCAACGGCCCCAAAGGCCGACATCTCCAAGACCGACGGCCCCAATAGCTGACACCCAACGGCCCCAAAGGCCGACACCGATGGCCCCAAAGGCTGACATCTCCAAGACCGATGGCCCCAATGGCCGACACTCAACGGCCCCAAAGGCCGACATCTCCAAGCCCGATGGCCCCAATGGCCGACACCCGACGGCCCCAATGGCCGACACCACCAAGACCGGCACCTCAAAGGCTGGCATCTCCAAGACAGGCAACCCCGGCATGTCCAAGCGAGTCGGCTCAGGTATGTCCAAGCGAATCGGCTCCGGCATCTTCCCAGCCGGCCCCGGCACTTCCATCCTAGCCGGCCCCGCCTGATCCAAGTCGGCCCCGGCATGACCAAGCTAGGCGGCCCCGGCATGTCCATCCCAGTCGGCCCCCTACGTCTTCAAACTAAGCGGCCCCGGTGTCTCCAGTTCCGCCGAGTCGGCCAAGGCCATCCTAGGCCGGCTCGACTCGGCCCTGGCGTCTCCAGTGCCGCCGAGTCGGCCAAGGCCATCCTAGGCCGGCCCGACTCGGCCCCGGCGTCTCCTGTCCCGCCGAGTCGGCCAAGGCCATCCTAGGTCGGCCCGACTCGGCCCCGGTGTCTCCAGTTCCGCCGAGTCGGCCAAGGCCATCCTAGGCCGGCTCGACTCGGCCCCGGCGTCTCCAGTTCCGCCGAGTCGGCCAAGGCCATCCTAGGACGGCCCGACTCGGCCCCGGCGTCTCCTGTCCCGCCGAGTCGGCCAAAGCCATCCTAGGCCGGCCCGACTCGGCCCCGGCGTCTTCAGTTCCGCCGAGTCGGCCAAGGCCATCCTAGGCCGGCTCGACTTGGCCCTGGCGTCTCCAGTTCCGCCGAGTCGGCCAAGGCCATCCTAGGCCGGCCCTGCTCGGCCCCGGCGTCTCCTGTCCTGCCGAGTTGGCCAAAGCCATCCTAGGCCGGCCCGACTCGGCCCCGGCATCCCCAGTTCCGCCGAGTCGGCCAAGGCCGTTCCAGGCCAGCCCGACTCGGCCCCGGCGTCTCCTGTTCTGCCGAGTCGGCCAGGGCCATCCTGGGCCGGTTCGACTCGGCCCCGACGTCTCCTGTCCCGTCGAGTCAGCCAAGCCCATCCTAGGCCGGCCCGACTCGGCCCCGGCATCTCCAGTTCCCGCCAGATCAGCCCCAGCGGTTCAAGAATCCGTTTCTCTGACGCGCGCCGCCCGACAACGCCCGACGCGCGCCGCTCGATGCGCGCCGCAGCGCCAACGTGCGCCGCCAAACAGTGCCAGATCCGACAATCCAACGGTCCCGCCGACTGATGGGACGCAGACCCACGTGATCGTGCCAGCGTCACCCCCTATAAAAGGATAAATTACGTCGAGAACCAGGTAACGCACATTTTAACACTCATTTTACACACTTGATGCCCTAACTCTCAAGGGAACTACTTGATCCTTCTGAGACCTCTTCCTCCTCGAGAGCTCTCTCGAGCTCCTTTTCTACTGTGACCTCTGTCACTAACTTGGGCGTCGAAGGGTCCCACGGAGAACCCTCTCCGGTCTTGGGACTTCTTTGCAGGCAACCCAGTGAAGAAGAAGACCTCCGTTCCCAATGCCCAGAAGGGGTGATCGAGCGTCATCAGCTCCCAGTGCCACTTTCTTTGAATTTTTATGCGGCCGTTGGGAATTATTTTTCTTTTTTGGGAATTTTTTATGGGAATTGAGAGAGGAGGAGCTGTTCTGGGACCAGTCGGACATCTCCTCTGCCGAGGTTCACTATGAGGTCGGCATAATCGTTAGATTTTTGTTTATCCTTTGAATTTTTTGTCAGGTCATAACTTTGAAGAAATCTGTGTCCACGTTACAATTTCCGTCCAACTAGTTTGTGGACAGGGGTATTCCAATAGATGATGGTATTCCATTAGATCCAGGAGGATACTAATTTTGATGATGATGGTATTCCAATAGATCCATTTAATTTGAAGCAAGAAAGAGAAGAAGGATACTTCGATGCTAGTGGAAATTTTGTTGAATATGCAAGTCAACATGAAATTAAGGTGCTTGATGTTAATAGTCATTTATGCGTCCATCGTGACAAATTGTTTTTGGCATCCATTCACATCGTGATGATTGGAAATGACTTTTTTTTTTATTGATTCAGGATGCGTGGTTGGATAGTCTTGAAGTTGATCCTAGATTTGCAGAAAAGCATCAGGGGAAGATAACTGCAGAAGAGGACTACCAGGACCTTTCTTCTGAGGATATAGGAAAGATGAAGAGAAATATTGCAAATTTACTTCAGCCAGGAGAAACGATAATCCTTTATACGAGTGTGCAGTCCTTGTTGGCTACTTTATACTTATTGCATTTTGTAACAATCGATGATCTGCAATCTTAGAAGCCAAGCTTCATCCCATGAAAAGGAGTGACTTAGCCCTGCTACACCCCAAACAAACAAGACTCGTTTGGCACGAAGCAACACTGACTCTTCCCATACTTCCTGAACCTTCTGCAATTATGTGCATTTTATACTGCATTTATGCTGACTAAGCCATTAAATTGAAAATTGAATTTCTATTGCTAGTTCTTTTAACTATCATATTAATTTATTTAAATTATCACTTAGTGAGTGAATGGAAAAGCATCTGGAGCATAATAGAACATTAAGTGCATTCAGATCCAGTAGAAAAATGACTGTGCGTGGTACATGCTGGACTTATGGCCACATCACCTTATCTCAGAATGATAAGGTAATTATGAATAACACTATACATTGCTTTCATCATTTGCATAAGCATTTCTGATTTATTCTTACCTCACATCACATGTAATTTATCATGAACCCATGTCTTTCCTTCTGTGTAAATGTCAGCGGACTTGTACATTGTCAATTATGCAGATGTGTGGCATTATTTGATGTTACAATCTTGAAGTGTTGGAATGCTTTGTAGGCATTTTGGGATTGGAGTTGGCAGGAACTAGCTCAATATGACTTGCTGACTATGATAGGCTATGTAGGTCATTCACAGGTATAGTTAGCCTTTGGTGGCCATTATTCAAAATTTTAGTTTGGTTCTGTCATCGATCATTAAGACAGCACATGAACAAATGCTTCCTGAAGTTCATTTTTTCAACCTTGATAGGGAACTATCATGGCTTTAGCTGCTTTCACCATGCCAAATGTGGTTAGAATGGTTGAATCCATTGCTCTTCGTTGTCCTATTTCATATTTAGATCATATCAGTTCGAGGTTTGTTCTTAGAGCAGTCAGCTTGCGTCTTAATGAGGCAATCCATCATATGCCTCAAAAGGTTGAGAAGAATCTTAAAATTAGAGAACTGACCTTTTTCCCTTACTCCATGACAGCTGCTTCTCAGAATTGGCATTCCTCAGCTTAATTTTAGGAGGTTTATTTTCCCCTACTATGAAATGGAATTTTCTTTTCTTATTCTGTATGTGATGGCCTTATGGATTGCAACAACTTACTATCTGCAATAACATGTCTGGTTATATGCTGTTGTACACCTTATTATTTGATGTAACTCACGTGCTAGGATGATGCTGGGACATACTTAATGGATACATTTTTCAAAATAATCGTTCATGGTGTGCCTATTTGCATCGTGGTTCAAACATCGGGTAAGTCATGCAGTTATTTGGTTGAACTTATTTTTTTATTTAATACAAGGGATGAAATCTCAAGTTTAGAATTCATGAATGTTCTTTCTTCTCTGCAGCTTACCGGAAGAGAAAGTGACTCAACAGTTGAAACTACTTTACATTGGGTTATATTTTTCATATGGGGAGAAGCTTCAAATGTCCGGTTCATGCCTGAATATCTTTGTTATATCTTCCACGATGTAAGCTATCTTTTTCTGCACAGGTTCTCCTTTTTGGCTTGTGAAGCATTATTGATTGATTGGACCAAAATGCATTAGAGATGCACAATCAGTGTTGCTGAATTCATGACTGTTTCTAAAAATGCATTAGAGATGCACAATTTGAATATTTGAATATTTAAATATTTTTTCATTCGAATACATGCTTTTTGTGATGCATTCGCTAACTTTATGTGTGGAAAACAAAATATTTCCCATGTGTTCATGACAGAGGAATATTGTTTATGCTCACAGCTTTGGATATGGGTTTTTTTAATTTCTCTCTGAATTCTTTCATGTCAGTATTAAAATAATATAGCATGTTAGAGATGCTGCATTTTTTTTCCTGTTTGCTGGTCACCTAACCCTTTCATAGCTATAGCTGAAGGAGGGAAAATGAAAATGCAGTGTAACTTGTATTCTTGAAACAAAGAATAAGTCACTTTTATTAAGTTGTAGATTGTAAAATGATTTTAACATTTGGGTTGCTTAAATTACTACCTGTGATACATGAACCATGATCATCTATATTTAATGATTTTTTCTTAAATTCAGTATCTGTCATAAGGGTCTTGCAAGTTTAAGCTAGTGGAAGAAGTTTTTCGTTTCAGTTTATAGAATTGTTAGGCGTCCATCTGTTTACACTTTTAATATGATTTTCTTGACATTTTCAAGGAAGCTCATTTATAACTTGACCTTATTCTCATCCCCTGCTTAGTACACTCAAATATTCTTTCCTTTTTGTCATATATTTAGGTTTCTTGTTATAAATTATTAGGACACTCTTAGTTGACACCTCTAGTTAACATGCTATCGATGATTCAAAAGAAAGGAAAAAGGCATTTGAAATTCTTTTATTTTATAGTTTAGATGTTCATAAGTCAGGTCATATTTTTATTTATTCTATTTTTGATACATATATCCTTTCTTTATATATGTTGTTCTTATTTTATATAATTTTTTAAAAAAATTACTAATGTTGTTTATATTATGAAATTCAGATGTAAAAGTTGAATCGACCTGCATTGGATGAGCTCTTCAGACACACTGATCAAAAGAAAAAGGATAGCAATAAGTGGATAAATAAGAAGGCAAAAATAATACATGTAAGTATTTAAAAAATTCTACTTTAATTTATATATTTATACTATTTATATGTTTAGCTCATTGTATCTAACATCTTTTATAGACTAATTTTATATAGGAGTGGTAAGAGGTGCAATTAAGTCAGCTCAATTGGAGAGGATGGTGCATGTATGGAAAGATAAGTTGGAGTAAACAAGGGATGGATTTATGGATTCGAATCATAGGCTAGCTTGCTGATTGGCTCTTCATCTTATGGCCGCACATCCTTACGAGTTCTTGAGGAGTGGATTCAGGAGCGGAAGAAGATTTATGGACTTGTTTGAAATTTTTTTCTTTCTATTATTGGGATGATACTTATTTGTGATTTTTTTTTGTTATGAACTTGGACATGATGACACTTGTGAAACTTTTTTATATATTATGAGAAGGATCATGTTTATGATGATTATGGTATTCAATTTATATAGCAAGTGTATTAATATTATATTTATTGTGATGATTATGGATTAATATGTCATATTTATGAATATAAATTATTTTATATGGATTATTTGTATATATATAATCAGGTGTATTAAAAAATATATTTTAAGTTTTTTAAAAATTATATTTAAATATTATAAAGGATTTTGCAAAGGATTTTGTTTCTCGGAAAGTCATTTGCAAGGGTTTGTTCTCTCCTATATTTATTTAGTAAGGAATAATTTTTTAAAAAATTAAGAAAAACAATTTAAAAAATCCCTCAAAAAATCCCTCATCGAAAATTTCCTTGGGAACTTTTCCTCGAAAAATTTCTCAAAAATTTCCTCGAAATATTCCTTAAAAAATTTTCCTCAAAATTCCCTCAAAAATTTTTCCTTGAAAATTCTCTCGGAAATTCCCTTGAAAAATTTCCCTTGGAAATTTCTGACGAAAAATTTTCCTTGGAAATTTTCAAGGGATAAATTTCATCGAAAAATCCCTCAGAAATAAATTTCCTTGAAAAAGTTCATCGAAAAAATTTTCTGAAGAGGGTTTTTCCGACGGCCATTTATCCGTTAGAAATCCATCGAAAATTTATAATTCCGACGGATTTTTTTCTTTTTTCCTTGAAAAATCCCTCGCAAATGATGCTTTTTCTTGTAGTGCGTCCTCCTGGGAGCAGGTCTAGGATTTATAACAAACCGAGCAACTCACTTTCTGATAGTTGGTGTCTGAAAAAATTGCTACTTCAAGTGGTAGGATGGGGCTGTGGGACTCGGGGGCTAGGCGAGCGGAACATGGGGGCCGGGCGAGCCAATCCGCAGGGAGATAGGACTAGGGGGGCCAGGGCCGAGGAGGGGCGCCAAAGGCCGAGCCCTCGGGGGGCGATCGGGCTGAAAGGTGAATCGGGGGGAGGGGGGCTGCTGGGGCGGTCGGGGCTGGGAGGTGAGCCAGAGGGGAGACCTTGGGGCCAGGGGGGTTGCCGGGGCGGCCAAGGCTAGGAGGTGAGCCAGGCAGGGGCAGACGCCGGCCGATTGGGGGGAGAAGTAGCATGAGGTAGGGGGAGATCGGGTGGGGGAGAAGGGGATGGTGGGGGAGCCTTAATCGAGCGCCAGCTCGCGGGTGTTGCAAAGGGCGCGCGCCAGTGATGCGCACTTCGCATCGCTAATTAGCGATGCGCTCTTTGCATTGCTGATTAGCGATGCGCTTTTTGCATCGCTAATTAGCGACGACGTTATGACATCGCTAATAATCGACGCTGATATTTTGCGTTGCTAGTTAGTGACTAGTTAGCAACGAGATTTACGTCGCTAATAGCTATTGTTGCTAAGTGATCGTAAAATTTTTTTGCATCGCTATTTAGCGACTAAATTTTTGGCATCGCTAATTGGCGTTGCTAAAATCAAATATTCTTGTAGTGCACTTGATATTCTTCATGTTAAATCCTTTGCACCAAAAAAAAGAAAGTCTCTCCAACCATCCAACTCCTCAGCAACATATGGAGTTCATGCCTATCATGCTCTTGAAATCTTAGAGCATTAGTTATACATCCAATATATATAATTAATGTGTGATTTCAAAACAACTCACATGAGGACATATTTATTGCTGGAACCTTCCAATTAAGTACATGAACTTTATTTTAGCATGGGTTATTCCGAGAACATATATAGCTAGCTAGCAAAGAAGAAGAATAATAACTCCAATGGTTTATTTTAGGCGTGCTACTAGTAGCTTCATGATGCATGGTTCTCGATCGCATTCACATCTCTCAAGGGAAGTTGATCGGGTAGACTGGTTGTCTATTTGGGTAGAAGAGTCCAAAATTTTGCTCCGGTCCCTCTGGCTTCTGGTTCTCATTAAACATCTCAAATACGTAGGTCTCTATTGCCGTTCCAGGTCTCCTTGGCGTCCCTTGACCCACATGGTCTATCAAATTCTGATTGTAGGTCCTTGCGTTGTGAACACTAGCTCCAAGTGATCCACCAGCAGATGGCCAGCCGCTCTCTGACACCACGATCGGCACATTAATATTGGACCCTCCGATCTTCTCCATTGCCACGTGAAGTGCATCGACCAATGTATCGAAGAGGTTCCGATAGTTATACGGTCCATCTTGTATGCCCGGGCTTTGGGAAGTAAACGTGGCATAGTCGGTCCCGATATGGTTCGGATCGCCAACGTAATGTCTGTAGGTGTACAAGTTTACTAAGAGGGGAGCTCCATTGCTGGCCAAAAACTGAAGTATTGGTCCAAACTGTGCTGCAGTGCCAGGAGGGAATCTACTAGATGAGGGAGGAGAATACTGCTCGAGGACGTCACGCCCAGTGCCAATCGAAGTTGAGACTTTGATTTGGTCTTGTAGGCCTGCCGAGGACAAAGCAGAGTGTATGTTTCTCATGGCAGGGAGCACGTACTGGCCGGCTTCATCTCCAGGGAACGCTTGGTTGCCAACTGCAATGTATTTGAATGAAACATCTTGGGAGCAGGCCTTCACATTTCTCTGCACCCAGTCATTGGCTGCCGAGGGGCTCGACGCTAGTGATTGTAGATCGGCGTTGGGGACGTCTAGCATCAGTTGGATGTTGGAACCCCTGAGGGCCTCAAGAATTGCTTGGTTTGGATACAAAAGCCTCATTGCCCGGATGTTCTTCGATTTGTAGAGCTCCACTACTTCATTGGGTGAAGGCAGGTTGTCTCTTTGGGTTCCATAAACAACACCAATAACGGGCTGTGCCGCTGAAACAAAACGAGTAGTTAATTAGGCTCTTAATTACTTGTATATATGTTTGGCACGATTAAACGAAAAATTTTGGTACGTAGCTATCAAGAAAAATAGCATACTTTGCAAAATGAGGCAAGGATAGCGTACGTACGTAGGATGTATCGGCTAGTTATTAAATAAATGGCTCGATCTATGCTCAACTGGTGTCTTGAGTCACAGCTAGCTAACGGCCAGCTCTAGAAGAGCTTGCAAAAATTATGTATAGGCTCAGGCTCAGGCTCAAATAATAGATATCACACCCATAAGTTTCCTAGAAAACTTATGGGACTCACAGGCCAAGGCGGCGCATGCGTGACTCAAGCTCAAAATGAGCCTGAACACCCACACGGCCACACCACATGACACCATGAACCCTTCTCAGCTGGCTTGCAGCCCTACTTAGTACCTACTTCATACTCCTAAGTGGTGCAAACTGGATTTGTTCAATATGACATGCATGGTCCATCCGTTTTTTCTGAAGGGTGGTTGAAATGCATGCTGCTACGTATGTGCATGAGAGAGAGTAAGAGTGAGTGAATGAGAGAGAGAGAGAGAGAGAGAGAGATTACTTGATGGAGTTGCTACGAAGACTCCAATGATTAATGCAACGGCAGCCATGGAAATGATACTCGGGTATGCCATGAAGAATAGCTCTAACTGATAGATCTGTCTCTCTCTCTCTCTCGAATGCCTCAGGCTCGCTGTGCATCTACTGGTACTCATGACCTCCTTTTATAGAGATTCGGGGGCTGGCCACCGTCCTTGCATGCCTTCGATATTCTTGAGAGTGAAAACTTCAGTTCCGGGAAGCGGCGACGTGTCGATGTCTAGCTACCCACGGATCCGTCTCTTGTGCATGAGGCTGGCTGGATTTGTTGTGTTCTGGAAAGATGCTTTGGTGGGAAGCTAAGTTTTGCATGGAATACTCAGACCATTCTTTCGCGTTCACACGCTTTTTCTTTGGTTTATTGATGGTATCCAAAATATTAAATTGTTTTATTTGGGGATTGACATTACTTATTCTTTCTTCCCGAGTCCTTTCTCATCTTATCCTATTGTTGGTGCCGGACGGTTGCATAGAATTTGACAAAATGAGGTCTGATGGTGCTGTCTGTACCATTGCAAAATCACAAATCTCAGTTGATTCTTTTTATAAAAAAAAGAAAAAAAGAAAAATTCTTGCAATATAGTCAGATGGATGACAAGGGATGCCGAAGGCAAGGTCCATGGATAGGCCAACCAGATTTTGGCAGAGCTAGATCCTTCCCTTTCCTTGAACGAAAAGAATATATCGAAGCATATCAGATCTACTGATCGGGATTAGGACTTCGAAAATCACCACATGTAGAGATTTCATTTTTAAAAGTTGCACCTATCTTAGATAGAGAAGTGTAGGTGCTGCGTTGCATTTTGTTATTGGAGCAATTTATCTAGACACTTGGATTGATTGGGAATGAATCAAGAATAATATGCCGAACAAATTCGAAGTAATAGACACTGAATGATAATTAATTATATAAATAACTGATCTTCAAATTTTTGAAACCCATAACTTCTAGTCACTTGAGCTCCATTATTATGTGAAACAACTGATTGACTTCAAAAGGTTAGGATGATATAAAATAGGTTAATAATACGATTTAGGCGTAACTAGATTATAACTTCTTTATGAATAAAAATGCAGATATTACGCTCTGACCATGTT
The DNA here is from genome assembly GCA_900491605.1 of Calamus simplicifolius. Taxonomy (NCBI): domain Eukaryota; kingdom Viridiplantae; phylum Streptophyta; class Magnoliopsida; order Arecales; family Arecaceae; genus Calamus; species Calamus simplicifolius. The sequence continues at coordinate 98,198 of UESW01003955.1, read as the reverse complement.
AGACTAGAATAACACCGCATCTATACTATCCATATAATCCCAAACTAAAATGACCATCTTCTTGCTCCTAACCTTCTCCACTTTTGCGCTCTACATCGTTTTAAGAAATAAGCTATTTGATGGTGCATAAGAGAGGGTTCACAAAATTGCAAGATAAACATAAGCAAGATAAACATAAGCCCATCAGCTATTTCAAGGCAAACTTTCATGAAGACAATTTCTGGTCACTCTTCCGTCACGCCAGCGCAAAAGTTTCTCATGGCCTAGCGTAGCAAAGGTAAGAATATGAAAGTGAAAAACGTCATTTAAAATAATATTTTTTATTTTAAAACCATTTTTACAATAACACCATTTAACATCATTTTTGGCACCGATTTAAAAAACTAACTCCAAAACCTACTATCCTTGTTCACCTTCACCTTCCAAAAAGTTAGATTAAAACAAAAAAGGAAGACAAATTCTTTCTGACATCTCAGGCCCCTTTTTCTATCTAAGAGAATGCACGCCAACATATGGTATACATAATTAGAAAAAAGAGGTATGAAAACTGGCAATAGTACATAATAAATTATTGCATCAGTGGAAAAATAAAATGACACAGTTGCAGACCCTTTATCAGGATGACAACATCCTAGATGAAAGCAATATTAGCAGGTACATGGCTGTGAGAAAGCTTACAATCATCCCACTCAGCAAAATCCAATCCGCCGCAGCTAATTTACCACTCATTCTTCCTGTCACCTGGTTTTCCAGGAATTTATTTGCATTCACATCATTCATCTTCACTGGTTCTTGTAACCTTCTCTTCCTGAGCAGCATAGACTGAACTGAGCTAATAAAATCTCTCCCTATATGATTTCTTGTGGCCGAGCTCTTTATAATGACTGTCCTAGGAGCTCCTTCATGTCCACAATCGCCAATTTGTTGTCCTAGGTTCTGCACTGCACATGGGCATGGTTCTGGCTCTCGTGAACACACACAACTGCCACATGAATCCGGACAAGGAGAAGCTTTCAAGTTAATGTCACCTTGGTAGGTATTTTCTTTTACTTGAGCGTAAGGAGTCTCAACCACTTCACCAAATACGGACCACCTTCCTACGGATGTAATCTTTACATCTGTCGAGGTCCCTAGCATGCTTTCTGGAGCAATCACAAGCACCTGGATATATCCCTTAGTATGGCCAACCTGCAGTTACAGAAGAAATTCCAGGTATAAGGGCAGGTTAAAACTTCATCATCATTTGGAAAGTAAACTCAAAGGACTGTTGATTTTGACACCCTCTACTTAGCCTTTTCTGTTAAGGAGAAAAGGTGACTTGGGTGTTGATATTTGGGTTGCCAAACTTTACATTGAATAAACTGGAAAAAAATACAGATAAGAGAAAGATAAACTGGCTTAATACATCAGAAAGAAGGTACAAGGTGGCTTCCTTACCAAATGAATACCATCAGTAGCAATTTCAGAAATCCAAGTCCTCTCAACCCGGCCTTCCATTCCTTTGTAGGGTGAAAATGATTCAAATACATTAGTCAATTTGCGACTTCGCTTCTTCACTTCAGTGCTCGGAACTTTCTTCATCCTTGCAGCAGGAGTCCCTTGAACAGCAAGATTAGACATTTGGTGATGCATGTGAACACATAAACAATAACCTCTTAACTGTCTAGCAGTTTAGCAGGTTATGTGCCAGACTAGTAGCTAGCCTGTGCCATTTGGGTTTAGAGTTGATGAAAGAAGAAATATTTAGCATATTAATTAGGTTAGCTGGAAGCTCCCTCAAGCAAAGCTTCTATTGCAACATATATCATGAGGACAAATATGTAAACCAGAAAACATGGTTGCCAGATGACAACATGGTGCCGTCTCTAGAATGCAATCCATTGTTTGCTGCATGAAACGAGGTCTAAGTTGAAGAAAATAAGTTGGCATGATGAAGCAAGACCTGGCAGTAAGGATCTTCAAGTTGACAGTGGGGATGAGAGTGGATAAGCAAGACTCTTATTTAGAGAACGGAAATGCTACGAGACATATTATATTTAGTAATATGTCGTAACACAGGTCCATTTATTCAGTGCCTAATTTTATGAGTTGGTATGCTAGATATACTTTTACTAGCCAATGATGCATGGAGCTGGAAAGGAAATATGATCAAAAGTATTGGTCCAACTGAATTAAGGTTGATCTTGCTAGAATATTGTAGGAATAGAAGATTTCCATTTACCAGTAAATGTATTCAGGTGTAGGTAGCAGTACAAGTTTTCAAGTTGCACGCTAAAGAAAAGTGTTTCAGGTACCAACATTAGAACAGGGGCATGATTTAAGCACCGGTGAGTGATAATGATGCTTCAGGATATTATCAATTTTCCACCTCATGATGAAAATTTTATTGGATAATATAGACAAATAAAGCTGCAACACTGAACAATGAAATTATGTTATTTGAAGAATTTAAAAAGACAAGAAAACATACCTGGTCTAGGATAAAATTGTGAAATATGAACTTGAGGGAATTGGTATTCTTTTATCAGATTCACTGTTTCCGCAAAATCTTCATCAGTTTCACCTAAAAAACAAAGGGGATGAAGCCTTTCAATGCCATCTTTTTTATCTTCTCGTTATGTCTTTTAACAATATTGCACTCAGAGCAGGAGTTCTCACAAGCATTCAGTTCAATGACCTTAAGGCCCACCTTAATGTTTAAGAGAGGGGGAGAAAAGCTCAAGTTCGAAGTAACAAAATGTTTAGCATTGGAGTAAAGAAAATGCATGCAGCCAATAATGAAACTTAATGGTCAGTCTAACGAATTATTAGAAGCAACAAGAGGATACATAAAATATATTTTGCTAACTTACCAGGGAATCCACATATAATATCAGTTGCTATTTGCATCCCAGGTACAAGTTCAAATAGAGTGTCCACCACTGTTCTGAACTCGCTCACAGTGTATTCACGATTCATTGCCTAACATGATGTCAGCACCAAACTTGTCAGGTTGATATTTGACTCAAGTCAGAGCCCACCATAACTTGGCAGACTTTCCTTACTGCTTGAATCATCAAAATGTTGGAAACAAGTAGAGCTTTTTTACATTTAATTGGAAGGTCATGAGCAAAAATATTATGGAAAGTCTCTAATATTAAAACTTACTTTCAGAACTGCATCACTCCCAGACTGCACAGGTACATGCAGAAAGGAATACACACATGGGTGGCGCAGTACTTTGGCTATCTCTTTCAAATGCTCCAGTATAAAAGGAGGATTAGTCATGCCAATGCGAAGCATGGTGCTTCTATCATGAGGAAGTTCAGCAACAATGCCATTAAGCAAAACTGGAAGATTTGTTCCAATATCCCGACCTGCAATTTTTTGTAAGTTTCAGCTGTAATTACGGAATGGTGATGGTGATGATGATGATTCGTAAGTTTCAGCTGTAATTATGGAATAGCGATGATGATGACGACAATTTGTGAGTTTCAGCTGTAATTATGGAATAGCCATGATGATGACGGCAATTTGTGAGTTTCAGCTGTAATTATTATGCAAATGTCCTCAAATCCAAAATTGGATTTCTCAGTTGAAACCAAAAGCAAAGATAGAACTTTTGAATCTTGGTGACAATTACTCAAGCTGTAGCTTAAAATTAGATTGGATTAAAATCACAGGTACCATGGGCAGAAACATATACACAGTAGAAAAGCCTATTGTCAATTTACCATAAGCACCAGTATCTTCACTGCTCAACCATATCTCTTTAACTCCTTCCGATACAACTGTTCTTACACGATCTACCTGCACCAAAGATGGGTATGGAATGACATTCCAGATTTCAGAATGGCCATAGATCAGTGCATCAAACTTACAAGGCTGTCCACCGTATAGCTCCCCAGATGACCACGAGCATGCTTTGTCTTGCAATAAGTGCAAGCACCTAGACAACCGACATTAATTGGAAGAATCTCAATAAATCTATTCTTCCTCACCTGTTCATATACACAAAATTAAAAGAGAATGGACAACCAGAAGGTGAGATGGCATTCTAATACAGCAGAGTAACGTTAGAACAGAGAAGGGTGAAACTGCATTGCAGCAGAATTGGCAAAGCCAAGTTTCTTCCTGCAAATGGCTTTGAATTGAGATTTTGTAGGCATAATTTATAGCACGTACCTTAGGAAGGTCTAGTGCAGGCAATGTTTTCCGACTTAATAGGCGGACTTCATGCCCTTTCAGAGTTTCCTCTACTACTTCAACAACACGATCTATTTGCTGCACCCCAATTACACTCACACCTTCAAGCTCCTTCAGATCTCTACTTCCCTGAGGTACACATCCAGCCACCACAAGTGGCTTTTTTGCACTTTTACATTTTGATATGAGAGTTGTCATGGCAGATTGACTAGGAGACTTCACCGTGCATCTGCATCAGATATAATTGGATCATTTGAACATTTAGAACTGTAAATTAAACAACACATTTCAGGATGCCTATCCAATACCACAGGAAAAGAAAACAATAAAAAATGAGGATACAAGAAAGAAAGCTTTGCAGTTGTATATTATATTTCATGATGTGGATGGCAAGTGCATAAGTGGCAGAATGCAACATGGATTAGCTGTCAACCTAAAACTTCAAGATGAATTTGGCCATAGAATATTCAAAAATTTCCATGTAGGCATCAAGAATTTTAGGAAATTTAAGATAACTTAACGCCTAAACATCCACTGCTGTTATACCCAATATGAGCTAGCCATTCACGTTTGCAAATAAGTAAAATTCTCAGAACTATCTGGATGAATAACAGAACATATGGTACCTGATTATGAAAGAAAAAAGGATCAAAAACAAAGAGAACAAAGTTATAAGGGAGCATTACGTATTTATTAGCCATAGGTCTGCCTCCTCAGGCTCATCAGTCACTGCATATCCAAATGCTGAGAGCTGACCGGCCATGTATTCACTGTCACTCTGTTAAGAAAACGCACAAGAATTAATCATAAGGAATTTAAATCTATCATTCTATCTAATATCAAATTTTATCCTGCATTTGTTTTTCAATAAAAATTGTTTGCATTCAGCTTATGTTTTTTTCTAATGAAAATAGATGACGAGTTTAAAAAATATTTATTTTATTTACATCACATTCTTAGCTTTTCATCTAGAAGATGTTCCTTTTCTCATTTATACATAGTTTTCAAAACTTGCATGAACCTCACTGTACGGTGGGGGTAAGCAATTAGACAATTTTCATCCCAATATATGCACGGTGGGATTTTAAAAATCACTGTAGAGAGCAAGTTACTGTAGCTTAGTCTAGAATTTCTTCTTTGCATTTTTCATTTGAGTTCCCCATGTAGTTGGGAAAAGGCTTAGATGAGTTGAGTTGAGTTGAGTTGAGTATTTTTTATTTGAGTTCCATTCTCATATTAAAGAACTTCCAATACCCAGTCATAAGATCTGAAGAAACAATCATGACAACTAAATATCATGAATGACATTTTCCCCTTCAATCAGATTTCCATGAATACAAGGGAAATATCAAAATTGGAGGGAAAGTGATCAGGTAGGAAAAATTAGATGAACATGAAAATATGATTTGTCTTCGGGAAGAGAATGAAAGAGTGTGAGAAGAATGAGAAGCAGCAGCAAATGTTGACAATATAGTAGACATATTTTGAAATCAAAATATTTGAGATCAAAAAGAGGAAAGAGAAGAAGGGTGGCCCAATGCATAAGACTCCAACCACTGCAATGTTTGGAGAGGGTCAGATTGACAAAACATTACTTCTATATGCAGAGAAGTTGTTTTCGTGTTTCAAACCCATGGTACTCAGATCACAATAGAGCAGCTTTGCTAGTGCATCAGTGCTTCCCCTCTAAAAAGAGGACAGCCAAGAAGGTTAAGAAAAACAGATGAATATTAAGTGAAGAAGATAGAGGTTTTATTCCAAAAATTTATGCCCACTGTCACAGAGTAAAATCATCAAAATATAGTTTACCCGTCTGCTTTTTTACACCTATCAATAGAACAAATCAAGCCCCCTAGATAATCTCGCAAAATGAATCGAATAACCTATGTTTAAGTTTTTTTTAACATCTTATAAAATCATCCTAAATGCAAACCAGAAAAACAAGAAAACTAGAAAAATTACTATATTCTTCATCCAAATCCCTCGTGCATCAACACTATTCAAGACAGACAGACATGAAAGCAAAGATCGGGAAAAAAATTAGTCCCAAGACTAGGATGGCATTCTTTGAGCTTTGAAGTTGCACATCAGTGATGGAGCATGTTGGCTGGGAAACATTCAAATAAGTTCACTAAATTCTTAAATTTATTATAATAATCAGAAATCCTCTCTTCAATAAGAATAAAATCCTTAGTTAGCAGAAGTGATTGCAAGTGCAGAAATCAATGCAGGTGTAGAGAGGGAAGTGGATCTCCTGAAAAAATAATCATAAGGAACATTTAGGAAGCAGGTGTAGGGACAAATTTCCAGTGAAAATTCCAAAGCGGATGGACGCCTGTGGAAGTTTCCTGCTACTAGGTCAATAAATATTAAATCTCAATTCTCAAACCAGGCCAGAGATGTCCATTTCAACACTTTATAATCTTTATTTAAAATTTTAAAAAAATCTTCCATGTGGCCCTATATCTTGAACAAGTCATAAAAAATAGCAAATTTAAGCATTTGATTTTGAGAAGGTAGATCCATTTACCATGATGTCAGAATTAAAATTATGAATAAGGATATCTCCAGTGCCTAATGAAGCAATGAACAAAATTTATGACCTTCAACCAATAATCAATAACAATGCAAGGATAACAGTTAAGAAACCTCCATTAGTGGACAGGCAAACTGCTGATTGTTCTGACCATAAAGAAAATCATAATGCAGCCACTTATACAAATCTAATTTTATGAGCAAACCTAAAACAAGCAAACAACACCAGTAGCATTAAGATGACACTAAAACGAATTCAAACCTGAATGGGGATGTTACTTGTATACCTTCCACACATTAAACAGCACAATTATATTGTAGCTTAAGGGGGTATCTGATATAGGGTGATCCGCTAAGGATCACTGGTAAGCTTGATGGAGGTAATCGGATTATCATGTTTGGTTGCACCCTAATGATCCTACATAGCAATGACCCAAATCATCCCTATCTCTATAATCACTATCTAACCCAGTGATCTCGATCCCATCTTTAAGGATGGTTATCTAAGTTCACATCCAAACAGTAATCTTGGATTGAGATTTGGAGACCAAAATGTCACTTATCCATAAAAAAATAAATGCCTAATAAAAAAAATACCCTTTACCATGTATTATATTATAATATAATATATAACAAAACATCATATTGTTATATTATTTGTTATAATAATAATTAAATGCCTCTCATCATGTTATATTAATAATGATATAATACTAATAGCTTATATTTTTATAATATAGTGCAAACTATTTCAATCAATAATTTATGCATTATAATAAATACTATGAAATAACAATAAAGCATGGCGGTAATTGCCAAAATATCATGAGTAGTTTTTAGTATTACAAGGTTAGTGATCTTGGATTCTTATAGTATTTTAAATAGGTTAATTATGGATATTTACGGATCTCTAACCATTAGGATATAACATACCAAATGCCATGATCTTAGATCATAAGGAACACCAGTACTCTAAGATCATCCTGATAATCTCATTTTCCTTGCTAAAAACCCACAAGGGGCCGTTTGGTTCATAATAATCTATCTTGATAATCTTTGACCATGCAAATTACCATATTTGGTAGAAAACATGGTAATTTAAGCGATAATATTTGATTTTCGGTAATCTAAGATTATCATTGATTTTCGGTAATCTAAGATTACAATAAATCATGGTAATCCAATTTCAATATAAAATGTGGGTATTGAAGATTACCAAAGTCTAGTGATCTTAGATTACGCTCTTAATTTTCATATAAATATTCAATAATATTTAATCTGATTTCATATTTAATTTACACTAGATAATATTTAAATATATATTATATTTATATTAAATATTAAATATAAATGTAATATTTTATCTTAATATTTTAAATACTATTATATATTTATATATTTTTATAATAATATGAATTTTAAATTTTAAATTGTTAATATTTATAATCTTCTTACAACAATAACAACAACAAAATTTAATGTCAAACTAGCTGGGATCGGCTACATTAATCATTTTTCTTCATTCATCTCTATTCTAAGTCATATCTTTTGCAAGATGTAAACATTCTAATTTTTTTAATTACTTTCTTCGATGTGATTTTCGGTCTACCTTCACCTCTTTTTTTCTACATGCATCAGGTCACTCCTTCGCACATATGTATCCTTAGATCTACATTGCACATGTTCAAACTATCTAAGCTATCTTTTCCTTAATTTATGACCTTTTTGCATATTAAATTATTAATAATATATCATTAAATATTTATATACTATATTAATATATAGGCTAAACTACAATATTGATCCTTGAACTTAGAGGACTATATCATTTTGGTCCTTAAACTTTAAAAAATTGCAAAAATGATCCCTACCGTTAAATAGAGAAGACGACGTTTGATTTTGTCTCATGTGGCAGCACATGTGGCATCCAAATGGCAAAATCAAGTCTAAAACCCATAATCAACCCGTTAACCTATTATCCAATAATCCTAAAAAAATTAACCTTCTCCCTCCCTGCCTCCCATCACGGCCCCCTCCGTCCACACACCCTCACCCCTTCGTCCCGTCCCTCACCCCCCCCCCCCCCCCAGCGCAAGGGACCGAACTGGCTTCTATGATTGCCTTTACATAACTTGAGTAGACAATAACTGGAAGTCCCTTTCGGTTAATATAGTCGCTTGATTGCTTATTTACTATGAAGCAGAATGACTTTCTTTCCTATTTATAACGTCAAATTTGTATTTGTCGTTGGTTCGATCTTTGGACGTGCATCGATGCCCCCCCCCCCCCCCTTCGGCCACGGGTGATGGACAAAAAGGGAGGAGGGTGGTGCCATCCCTCACCCCTTGCGGCTGCGAGTGAAAGGGGCCGCGGCAAGAGACAGGAAGGGGCCGTGGGGAAGGGAAAAAAGAAAGTTTTTTTTTTAAGGATTATTAGATATTGGATTAACGGTTTAACAAGTTGATTATATATTTAAAATTTATTTTTGCCACCTGGATGCCACACGTGCTGCCATGTAGGACAAAATCAAATGGCGTCCCCCTTATTTAACAATAGGAATTAAAGTGAAACAAAAAGAAAAGTTTAGGATCATTTTGCAACTTTTTGAAGTTTAGGGATCAAAGCGACATAGCTCCCTAAGTTCAAGGGTCAATATAGTAGTTTAACCTAATATATAATATAATTTAATATTTAATAATATATTATAATATATTGTATTATATATATTAAATATTTATAATATTAAAATATAATATTTATAAAATCAATTTATAAGGAACCTTGATTTTTATTGAAACATTTTATATTCTGGAAAAGATTTATAACAAAATTGAAATAAAATTTAAAAAATAATAATTTGATTGTCATATTTATTATTATTAACCAACCATGGTAATCCTATATTTCCGAGAATCTGATTATCAAAAGCAAGATAATCAAGAATGTAAGATTCTCGGTTATATATATTAGCGCAAACCAAACGCAACCAATAATTAATGAAGTATATCAGCCATAAAGAAATGTATTATTTCGCTTGATATCATGTAAGCAAATGATATTGCTACTCAATGACAAAAGAGATGCCTGGCTTCTTCCAGAATATCAGATATTAACGCTCTATAGGGTATAAAATAATTCACACCAATGCATTTGCATCTTTGTTAAACAATTTAAATTGACAGCGGGGAGGTAAGTATAACTGTAATGTAGAGTCCGACCTCACTAAAAATTCCAAATCCAAGCATTTTTTGCCTCCATATTTTAGCATCCAACACAATGCCACTTCTCTCAAATCATTCATTCTATGTTCTTGTGACTCCCATCCTTTCCCGATCTTACGTCTACCACTGATAACCGTGATCGAAATTGAACGAACACTTACAAGGCATTCAATCACCATAGTCCCAAATCAACATTTTACTAGTTAAATTGTTCAGTTTCACAGTAATTCAATTAATATCTACGATAAGGAAAGTCGGGGAAAAAAAGAAATTGTTATGGATGGATTAAGAATAGCTTACCTGGTTATGAGAGCATCCGAACGTCCTCATATATATTGTCTGCAGAAATATCAAAGGGAACGCATCAACCAAAGAAGGAAGGGAGGGAGGGAGGAAGCGAGCGAGCGAGAGAGAGAGAGACCTGCGTGCCCGGGATCTGAGAGTTGGAGAGAGGGTTGCTGATGAGGCGAGCTCTGGGCTTCCTCTTGGGCTTCACGCCGACAGCGGTGAGGGGTAGGCGGAGACCCGGGGGAGCTCCAGCGGCCACCACGTCTTCTATGTCTTCCATCCCGACGAGGTCTCTTGCTCCTCGCGGTCTCACGGCGGCAGCGGCGGCCGGGTCGGGGTTGGATTAATCGGGGCACCCGCTCTGGTACTCGATGTTCATCGCATTAGGGATCCAAGAACGTGCGCTGATTAGTGTGTTTTTGAAGGCTCATCGGCTAACGTGCACCGTGGTGGCTTCCAAAGTGAGCTAATTCTGAGAAAATGTCTGAAATGGGCCGTGATTGTGCTCGGCTCGGCCTCGATGGCACGCATCTCGCGTTAATTGAACGTGAGCACGATCGCAGGACGCACCACGGTCCACATTCCTTTATAACTCTTTTTTCCATGATCGTGTATTACACAAAGTCGTTCTTCGACGGCAGAGCCAAATGATAAAATTATTTTTGATCATATGCGATCACATGCATGAAATTAATCATCGCATATTGCATCATGATACACAAAAACTTTTTTTAAAAAAAATTAATTAAGCCAAATTAAATAAAAAATAATATTTTTAAGCCCACCTGTACTCTTGAGTTTGGCTCCATTCCTTTATGACTCCTTCCATGATGAATCCAAGGAGAAAGCAAAAAATACATACATGCAAATCCATATAATTGACATCAATTTAACAATAAAATAGTTGGACTCATGATGATGTACGATAATACATGAAAATATTTTAGAGGAGTTAGAGAGAGAGAAATCATAGGACATCTAGGACTTTATATCTAATTATAAATCAGCTCATCCCTTTTCTTATTAATTTCAACCATATTTGTTTGTCTTTAATTTGTTTTGAAAAAAACCTGCCATCTGCTTGAGTTCAAGCAACTAAGATAAAAGAGGCCTAACTCCTATCCATTAGTTAATTCACAAAAAAATTTATTTATTCCACCGAGTACATGACTTGCTAATTTGCTAATCTTAACACATAAATGACTTGCTTTGTGTCACCCAATACACTAATCCAATAAGATCATAGTGTGAGGTGAGCTAAATCAGCTTAAGCCATCTTAGATCCAACCACTACTTTAAAAGGAAAATATTTATGTGCCATTAAGCGATTATTTTTTATTTGAAATAACTGTTGATGAACAACTAAAGCTAGTAGTTAAGTTATCCCAAACAGGCTTTTAGGCTGTGTTTGGTTGGAAAAGTCTTACTGCACCATTCTTTGGTGCAGCAAGCATGCATTGGTCGTCTGTGCATATCGATGCGCGTACAGTGGCCTAATAGATCTTGTTGCATACCGCATGCGCATCGAAATACATAAATAGTTAATCTGCACGATCAATGCATGCTTACTGCACCGAAAGATAGTGCAGCATGTCTTTTTCGTATAGCTTTCGAAGCCCAACCAATGGCTTGTTGCCCTCACTCCTCCAATGTTAAGGATCAGTGATCTATTCTAATTGTCAGATCTTAACAGCTGTATCAAAGAAGCCTTTAAACAAACCAACTGTTTGAAGAACTACAACTACAGCAGAACCTCCAATGGCTAAAGTGCTGCGAAGGGTCGGTGGAAGGCGGTGGAAGAAAGAAGAGCCCTGGCACCATCTTTGGAATGGCCCAGTGCTTCACTGAGGCCATATCTTATGTCCAGTTTGGTCCCTTTATCAACTTGGAGATGCTATCTTATGTTGGGTAGTAATAATTATGATGTGCATGTTGAAAGATCTATGGGCAGAGATACGAGCTTTTGTGTTGGATTCCATTGTTCCAACTTAGCACGGCTCGGATTGGCTTCCTGGCCTTTTATTGCCATCAGTTCCATCATCATCCACCCTCATTCAAGCCCACATATCAATCGTTGTGCCTGACCTTTAAGACCATTCAGCTTTCATGTTTTCTTCTTGTATTGTTTTCGGAAACAAATCGTTCATATAATCTCAGACATGTCCTAAAGGGAGAATGAAATCAAGGACACTGTCCGCTGGCAGGACAGGACAATATCTTCATAGGATCTGCCTTGGCTTTGGCCTAAAAGTATATTTTCACCACCCCAATAGCTGACACTTTACACATTGACAAATATTTTTTATCTGTGATAACTATATAAATATTCTTCTACTTGTTTTCATATGTCATACATGTCCTCTTGTAACGACCATATAATTTTTGATGGAGTGAAAACGGAAATACCAATATTTTTCAGTCCTTAGCATGCATCAACTTGTTTTCACCCTCATGCTGGATTTGCTATAAATCTTATGATTTGAGCAATGCCCATGGCTCGTGCTATTTTGCATGCAGAAGGTTCTCCAAACTATAAAGCACGGGGATGCATTTTAACTTAGGAAATGCATGGTATGTGGTTAGTCACTAAGATGCCAAAGCATAGCGATTCTTACAAGCCCAAAAGGAACAACGAAACAATTACAGCAAAGTGTTTTTTATTTGGATTAAATATCATAGTGGGAAGTTGTTACGATTACTATGGAGCGGTGAATGTGCTAGCAAGAGTTAGTGTGCCACTAATAAAAGACAAAATCGAATTTATTGGGGCCTATTCCAATGAACTGGGGATCGGCCTACAGGGGTTCCGGCTTCCATCCTCGAACGTTGAATTAGATCAACCTCGCTCTACTTTCCTTAGAGATTTATTATAAAATTAAAAAGCAAGTATTTCGCCGCTTGCTCTTGGCATTCCTTGGCTTCGAGGCCCCGAGCTGGCGTCTCACAGCCAAATGTTTTGAAAATTGGATTGGACAACGACCTAGTTTAATAAATTGATTTGGTCGAATTAAATAATATTATAATTCTTTAATTTAATAATATAAAAATAATAAAATATTAATATTAATTTAAATAAAAAATTGAAAATTCGGTTGAACCGATTCTAAATCCAATCAGTTTAATAATTTTTTTTCAATTTTCACTGGGTTGTATAAAAATTAACTAAAACAATAAAATCGGACCGAATTGATGATCGATTCCCATTAGATCGACTAGATTCGGTCTAATTTTCAAAACAAGGAAACCTCCCTCATGGGTCCCAGCTCGGGCCACGACACAGCAATAGCGCATGGCATGGCATCGAGGGTGCACCATGCAGCGCCAAAGAAGTCAGGCTCCACTTGCATCAACTTCTTAGTCCCAACGACTACAATATTTTCATCTCTTCTTAAAATTTTCTATATTTACTTATTTTTACAAACATAATTTATCATACATACAATTATCCTTCAAATATACACAAAGATAAAAAAAGAAAGAGAAAAAAATTATATTTGAATATAATCAAGTTGAGAACTTGTTTACTTTTATCATTCAAGGGTATAAAAGATAAATAAATTTAAGTTTAATTATATTTAAATATAATTAAATTTACTTTTAAATATAAAAAATAAATAAATAAATTTAGCTGTATTCAAATATAGTTAACTTTAAATTTTAACTACGCATTTTTTACTCTTAAATTATATTGATTAAAGAGCCATCACATTACTTTTTTTTTCATCTTTAATATTCATGAATTATATGAACAAAGAATATAGGAAGTGACAATTATCTACTTCATCCTTAAATTTGCACATTTCATAAATTTTAAAGAAAAAAATATAAAAAAAAGGATGGCTCTAAAATTTGGATGAATCATGAAATTGACTATATTCTATCCCCCCCTCCTATATATATATATATATATATGTGTGTGTATGTATGTATATGTATGTATGTATGTATATGTTGACGATGAGTCACCTTCCTTGAACGCCAGAGAAACGGAGGTCCTCCTCGCCGGCCTCCTGCAAGAAAAGTCCCCGAAGACCGGATATTCCAGTGGGGACTCTCCGACACTCAAGTCAGTCACTCAGGAACAGACAAGAGTTGGCTAGCAGAAGAAAGCTAGAGAGTTAGGGTTCAGGATCCTTCCCTCGTTGTAAGTGTGAGCTTTTATACCTGTTCCAAGATCTTCCTCCCTCGTGCTTCCAAAAGATTCATGATTTTCAGATACTGTTATCCGATAACGGATAAAAAGGCAACGTTGATAGTGACGGGTCGTGGGCATGTCAGAGGTGTCCTGCCTCATTCGCCACCTGCCAATACTGTATTATGCATGTCGGGTGGCTATGGTTGCACCAGGCGCGCGCCGTTATAAGGTATGGCCATATGCAGCCGCAGGCGAGTGGTGGATTGTACTCCGTAATGGGACATGGCCATACGTGGTTGCAGGCAAGTGGTGGACCACATGTCGTAATGGGGTATGGCCATGCACTGTTATGGGTGCATGGTGGGCCATACGTCTTAATGGGGCATGGCGATGCACTGTAGCAGGCAAGTAGTGGACCACGTGAGCGTGCCAGGTGGCTTATAGCTATAAGCTACTGGTCCCAAGGGCCAAACCATGGCGGAAGCTCAAGGCCGAGGCTGAAAAGCTCAAGGCTGAAGGCGGCCGAAGCGGGCCTCGGAGGTTGAATGGTGCCTCGGAGGCCGAAGCGAGACGCTGTCAGTCTCCTTTGTCGTTAACCCTAACAGTACTGGATCAGCCATATCAGATGCCCCCTCGCCCCTGAGACGAAGCGGGTCCACCTTAGCGAAGCGAAAGGGGTGTCACCTCCCTAGTGGCTGATCCCCGTCACTGCCAACTGCTCCCGACACGTGTCTCTGGATGCTGCGATAACTTAGCGCGGGCGACTTGGGGGATGTGAAGGGGCAATCGCTACTGTCCGTCCGATCTGCTGCGATTGCCCTCGAGGCGGGGTTATCCTTTTGAAATTCGCAAAAAGCGGCCGCCATCATTGCCATCATGGCGCTGACATCAGCGATGTCCCATCATTGGTCGGAGGCAGTTTATTCCACGCACCGGACGCCTGCCGAGGCACCCAGCCTATAGCGGGAGTCCGCGTGGCTGGCAAATCGAGGCAGGACGATTTGAAACTTGACAAAATCCGGGCGAAGGCTGAATACTCATCACTTTGCTTCAGTCATTTCTTCCTCTGGTCCTCTGCTCCCTCTGCAACCTGAGAATCGCCCCCCGCCATTTCTTTCTCCAGGTTAGCCTTCTATCCTTCCTGATCCTTCCTTCTTTTTTCCCAAACTTTTATCATGGCCTCCTCGCCATCTTGGACTTCTTCTGCTCCCTCCGACAACCGTATTTCTCCCTCGAGGCTTCGTGCCTCTCCATCTCCCTCTTCTTCATGGTCCTCCGATCCGGAGGACCGTCTTCCCTTGTCCCAACGACCGGCTGCTGACAGGGCTCCTGCAAGGGGATGCTCGGTGGCAACCGGCCAGGCCCCAGCGAGGAGGCGCCAGGCAGCGGCCGGCACCTCCATAAGGGCGGAGGCGGAATCCTCGACGGGGACCGCCTCCATAGTAACGGCCCAGACTTGGCGAACATTAAGGCCCGCTACCAGGTACCCCGAGACATCGGGCTCTTCCTTCCGACCCCCAAT
The DNA here is from genome assembly GCA_900491605.1 of Calamus simplicifolius. Taxonomy (NCBI): domain Eukaryota; kingdom Viridiplantae; phylum Streptophyta; class Magnoliopsida; order Arecales; family Arecaceae; genus Calamus; species Calamus simplicifolius. The sequence continues at coordinate 82,312 of UESW01003955.1, read as the reverse complement.
GACAGGGTGGTCTCCTCTCGGCCCGGTAGAGTGGCCGTTTACGAAATATCCATTAAGTTAGGGCTTCACTACCCTTTCACCCCTTTTTTATCAACCTCTTAGACTATTACTCCTTAACTCCTACTCAGCTTGTCCCCAACTCCCTTCGGACCGTTTGTGTGTTTCTTATCCTTTGTCACCACCTCCAAATCACCCCCGACGCTCCCTTTTTCGTTGTTTTTACACCCTTAGGCAACAGAGGGGTTGGTGGCTATTCCAGCCCCGACCCGGTTGCGTCCTAAGTTGCTTCTTCCCTCTTCGGTCAAGGGATGGAAATCCCGTTTCTTTTTTGTTGACCTTGAGCAAGTCAAGTCCCGGTGGGGGGATCCCGACCTCTGACCCAACATGAACTCCACTATCCTCCCAGGAGATCAAGAAGCACTGGGGCAACTATTGACTACCGACATCCCCAGATACAACTTGCTTCTGTCGAAGCACAACCTTCGGCTGGCAGGCCTCACCACTCAGAGCGGTGAGTAATAGATGCCCTAGCATGATGAAGCCTCCAACCGCCATGGTCAGAAAGGCCGCAGTCAAGAGGATGAGGGCCCGGGGCGGCCCGAGAGAGGGGCAGCAGGCACCGGCCCCAAAGCGTCTTACTGTGCGGGTATCTCCGCCGGCCGAGCAGCGCGACTCTCCACCAGTCCCAGAGGTGGATCTAACGGCTGATACCCCACAGAAGGGGCGAGAGCCGAAGGGGCGACGATGGAGGAGCCGGCGACGATGGAGCCGGCGGCGATGGAGCCATAGGCTCCCCATGAACCAACCTGGCCGAAGCAGACAAGAGTTGGGGGGAAGGGCCATTAGGGGCGGTGAGTCGCCCCCCGAGCAGACGCCGGCGAGTAGCCCTCCGCATGCCGAGCCAGAGTACGTCGGAAACGCCGAGGGGAGTAGGGTTGGGCCGACCCCTCGTGGGTTCTCTTTAATAAACGACGGGCACCGGGCTGAACAACTCATGTGCCACGTCGTTCAGCCCGACATTCAGGAGGAGCTCCGGAATCTGGGAGCGAATAGGTTCTTTCGGGAGGTCTTCTCAGCCCTCGTCCGAGTAAGTGCTTTTCCCTTGCCCTTGATTTAGAGCTCTTAAACAATTCGCATAGTTGACACCTTGAGCGCAGGTGACCAATTCCTTTGTGCTCACTCGGGGGCCATCAGCGAGGGGAAAGCTGTCACCCGCCAAGTCCAACAGGATGCCGAGGATGCCCAGGCCCGGGCCAAGGCTGCGGAGAAGGCCTTGAATTGGTAAGGGCCGAGTGTGCCGACAAAATAAAGAAGGCTGAGAGCATAGCCGAGTCGAGGCCAACCAACGGCGAGCGGCGGTCAACTAGCTCACAGAGGCCGAGGGTGCGATTGAGGCTCGAAACCTTCATATAGACGACTTGAACTCGGCCATTCAGGCGGCCGAGGATTGGGCGAAGCGGGCTGAGGAAGAGGTGAATGCCAAGGAGGCCGAGAGGGCGATGGCAGCCTCTCTAGCTACGGAGAGGGAGGCCCGAGCCGCTGAGGTGGAGGCAGCCGCCGAGGCCAGGGCTGTCGCGGCCGTGGGGAGTTTAAGGCATCGGAGCAGTTCACCCATGAGCTAGTTGAAGCTAATGCAGATTTCTACATCCAGGGGTTTAACGATGCCAAGGAGAAAGTAGCCCAAGTTTTGAACCTCCCCTAGGTCATGGACATCGAGCCGGACCAAGAGACCGATGAGGCCTCGGATGGCGAGCCCGCGGCCAGACCTTGATCTTGTATTTCTTTTCCTTTACACATTTTTTTCTTTCTTTTTTTTATCAAGTCCGACTCGGTCGGCATTTTGTAGACACTTTCATAATGAAACTGTTTTAACCCAATAACATCTCATTTCCGAGCCCTTGGGTTGCCGACGTGGGACCCCTAGGGACTTCGTCGGCACCGAGGGGCAGCTTCTCCCCACTCACGAGCGACTTAGCCATGTAGGACCAAACCCCAGGAGAGTCAAGTGGGCTCTGGAGAAGGGATGCCTCGGAGGCTGACGCGGGCTTCGAAGAGGGGATGCCTCGGAGGCTGAAGCGGGCTTCGTCTGCCCCAAGGATTCGGACCTCTGGGGACCGATGGAGCATCGAATCTTCGAGGTACATCGGGTCTTCGTTCCCAATGGTACATTGGGCTTTTTAAATCCGATGGTACATCGGGTTGCCAATGGTACACTGGGCTTTCCATGTCGGGTCTAGCCTCGGGCTTTTTTGAATCTGATGGTACATCGGGTCTTTGATGCCAATGGTACATTGAGCTTTTTGTTGAGAGCCGATGGTACATCGGTCTGCCAGTGGTACACTGGGCTTTCCATGCCGAGTCTGGCCTCGGGCTTTTTGAATCCGATGGTACATCGGGTCTTTGATGCCAATGGTACATTGGGCTTTTTATTGAGACCGATGGTACATTGGTCTGCCAGTGGTACACTGAGCTTTCCATGCCGAGTCTGGCCTCGGGCTTTTTGAATCCGATGGTACATCGGGTCTTCGTTGCCAATGATACATTGGGCTTTTTAATCCGATGGTACATCGGGTCTGCCAGTGGTACACTGGGCTTTTCATGCCGGGTCTGGCCTTGGGCTTTTTTGAATCCAATGGTACATCGGGTCTTTGATGTCAATGGTACATTAGGCTTTTTGTTGAGAGCCGATGGTACATCGGTCTGCCAGTGTACACTGGGCTTTCCATACCGAGTCTGGCCTCGGGCTTTTTGAATCCGATGATACGTCGGGTCTTTGATGCCAATGGTACATTGGACTTTTTGTTGAGAGCCGATGGTACATCGATCTGCCAGTGGTACACTGGGCTTTCCATACCAAGTCTGGCCTCGGGCTTTTTGAATCCGATGGTACATCGGGTCTTTGATGCCAATGGTACATTGGACTTTTTGTTGAGAGTCGATGGTACATCGGTCTGCCAGTTGTACACTGGGCTTTCCATGCCGAGTCTAGCCTCGGGCTTTTTTGAATCCGATGGTACATCAGGTCTTTGATGCCAATGGTACATAGGGCTTTTTGTTGAGAAGCTGAGATGCTTAAACCTCTGTTTATTAGTTTCAAGTGTGGGGCGAGAGCCCCAAGAGAATACAATCGTGAAATTTCATGTAAAAAAGAGTACGCTACTGATAATACCGACGGAGGTTGTCGGCGTTCTACGTATGTGGGAGCGGCTTTCCATCCAGCTCTTCTATTTTGTACGCTTTGTGGCGGAGTGCCTCGGTGATCCGGTAAGGTCCTTCCTAGTTCGGTGCTTGCTTGCCCCCTTCCATCGGTTTTGAGATTTCGGCTCGACGAAGGACGAGGTCCCCCAGCAAGAAGGTCCTTGGGCGGACATGAGCGTTGTAATATCTAGCTGCTCGCTATCGGCAGGCTGCCATTCAGAGTCGTGCTCGGTCCCGTACCTCTTCCACCAGGTCGAGATTAGCCCGCAACTGGTTCGGGTTGTCTTCCTTGCTGTAGGCTTCCACTCTGCAGCTCGGGGCACCGATCTCTACAAGAATGACTGCTTCAGATCCAAAGACGAGGCTGAAGGGAGTCTCTCCGGTGGGGGCCCATGGCGTTGTGTGGTAGGCCCCATAGCACATTTGGAGCTCTCAGTCCTTGGAGAATGATGTGGTTGGTCACCTCGGCGCTCCGTTGATCTAAAGATGCTCTACGGAGGTGAACCACTGATGGATGCCGAGCTCGGTGCAGAATCCTCGGAAGGGTGCGTTATCGAACTGTCGATCGTTGTCGGTGACCAGAGTATGTGGTAGCCCAAATCGGCATATTATAAACTTCCAGAAGAAAGCCCTCACCTTGCCCTCGGTAATCTTGGCAAGCGCCTCAGCCTCGATCCATTTGGTGAAGTGGTCGACATCCACCAGCAGAAACTTACGCTGCCGGATGCAGGAGTGAATGGCCCCAAGATGTCCATCCCCACTGGGCGAAGGGCCAAGGTGCCGCCAGAAGGGTCAGCTGTGATGTCGACTGCCGCTGGATGTTGGCATGGTGCTGGCAGCTATCACACTTCTTGATAAGCTCGGCCGCGTCCTCCCTCATGGTCAGCCAATAATACCCCTGCCGCAGGGCCTTGTACGCCAGGGCTCTGCCCCCCAGATGACTTCCGCATATGCCTTCATGGATTTCTCGCAAGATATAGTCAGCTTCAATAGGCCCGACGCACTTGAGGACCGAGTATGAGAATGATCTTTGGTAGAGCTTTCTGTCCATCATCAGGAACTTCGGGGCCCATCGCCTGAGCAGTCTGGCCTCAGCCGGGTCTTCAGGAAGGGTGTCGTCAGTGAGATATCAGACATAAGCATCCATCCAGAAGGCTCTTGCTCGATCGACATTGCCTCCTCCACTGCCGCTTCAATGCTTGAGACTTGCAGGTGCTCCACGTACATCCTTCCCAAGGTCCCGTCGGCCGAAGTGGCCAAGCGGGATAATGCATCAGCCCTGGCATTTTCCGCCTAGGGAATTTAGCTAATGTGGAAATATGCAAATCAAAAGGCTTGAGACTGCACTTTGTTCAGGTAGCGGGACATGGTCAGTCTCTAGCCTCATACTCCCCAGCGACCTGCCCGGAGACAAGCTGGGAGTCCGTGAAGGCCCTCAGACGCTCCGCACCGAGCTCCTTGGCTAGCTTCATCCCTGCCAGCAAGGCTTCATATTCCGCTTGGTTGTTGGTGGCTAGGAATAAAAACCAGAGGGCATACTCTACCACCTCCCCCTCGGGACTCGCAGAATAAGTCCAGCTCCACTCCCTTGAGAATTTATCGCTCCATCCACATGAAGGATCCAGTCTTCCTTCTTCACCCCCTCAGCCGTAGGGGACTCCATGCGCGCCTCCGGTGCAACTCCTTCGGATGCCCCTCTGCCCTAGTGCACTTGACCAGAAAGTCGGCTAACACCTGGGACTTCATTGCAGGCTTTGGCCGAATGGATAAATCAAACTCCCTAACTTGATGGCCCATTTGGCCAGCCGATCAGAAGTGTCAGGACGGGACAAAATAGTTCGAAGTGGTTGGTCCGTGAGCACTATGATCGGATGAGCTTGGAAGTAGGGTCGAAGCGCTGAGCTGAGACCACCAGGGCAAAGATGATCTTCTTAGTCTTAAAGTATCTGTCTCAGCATCATGAAGCACTTTACTGGTGTAGTAGACCGGCTTCTGCACCCCATCGGCATCCATGCGGACAAGCACGGAGCTGACGGCCTGGGGGAAGCTGCTAGATACAAAAAGAGTTCCTCCCCGCTCCTTGGTTTAGACAGCAGTGGAGGAGTAGATAGAAATTTCTTTAGCTCCTCGAAAGCTTCCTGACACTCCTTCGTCCACTCGAAGCTGTTGACCTTGCGCAGCGCCTTAAAGAAGGGTAGACACCGCTCTGCCGACCTTGACATGAAGCGGCTCAGGGCTGCCACCCTCCCGGTCAGATGTTGTACCTCCCTCTTATTAGCTGGGGGCTTCATATCCAAGATGGCTTGGATTTTGTCTGGGTTGGCTTCAATTCCTCGCTGCGTCACCATGAAGCCCAGGAACTTGCCCGCTGCAACTCCGAAGGCGCACTTGCGGGGGTTTAGCCTCATCCGGTACCGACGCAGGTTGGCGAAGGTTTCTGCAAGGTCGGCAACATGGTCCGTGGCATGGGTGCTCTTGGTCAGCATGTCGTCCACATACACCTCCATGTTGCCCGATCTGGTCCTCAAAAACTTTGTTCATCAACCTTTGGTAGGTGGCCCCTGCGTTCTTCAACCCGAATGGCATCACCTTGTAGCAGTATATCCCCTTCTCGATGACAAAGGAGGTCGCCTCTTCATCAGCTGGGTCCATCCTGATTTGATTATACCCCGAAAAGGCATCCATGAAGCTGAGAGTCTCATGGTCGGATGTGGCATCTACCAGCTGATCGATCTGAGATAATGGGAAACTGTCCTTGGGGCATGCTTTATTGAGGTTGATGAAGTCTGCACACATCCTCCAGCTCCCACTAGCCTTGTGGACCATCACGACATTCGCCAGCCAGTCGGGTAGTGCACCTCGCGAATGTGTCCGGCCGCCGTCAGCTTGCGCACCTCTTCATCTATGGCCTTTTGTCTGTCTGAAGCAAAGCTCCTCTTCTTCTGTCAAACAGGTCGGCACTCCGCTTGATATTGAGCTAGTGGGTAATCACTTCCTTCGGAATGCCTGGCATATCTGATGCCGACCAGGCAAAGATATCGGCATTGGCTCGCATGAAAGCAAGGAGTTGGCTGCGAGCCTCCTCCGAAGCAGAGCCCCTATTTGAATGGTCTGCGCCGGGTCCTCCCCAGGGGAAGGACAGCAGATGCTCGGCCGGCTCTCCCCTCCTCTCCGAGTCTCGGAGGTCCAGCGCTTCTGGTGCATGTGTGGGCATCACCCCCTGAGGGCTAGGGGCCATGTGGCAGCACAGTGGCGGTGGGTTCTGCTCCCCCCGCATCTCCCCGACCCCTTTGCTGGTTGGGAATCTCACCAGGAGCCTTTTGGTGGAGATTATGGCATCCAAGAGATTAAGCCCGGGCCTTCCGAGTATGGCATTGTAGGCGAGAGGCACCCGACCACCAGGAAGCTCATGAAGACCGTACTTTGGCGCGGGGCCGTGCCAGCCATGATAGGAAGAGTGATCTCCCCCTCAACCTTCACGGAATCTCCGATGAATCCCATCAGGGGCATGGTAACAGGCCGAAGCAGGTCAGTGACAGGTTCATGCGAACAAAAGCATCATAATTCAAAACATCCACCGAGGTCCACTATCAACCAGAATTCTTTTTACAGTGTGTTTAGCTATCATCATAGACACAACGACGCTATCATCATTTTTATTGACCATCCCTTCTAGGTCCCTTTTAGAAAAAGGGATTACAGAATCTAACTTTCCTCCCCCCTTGGCCTCTTGGGTGGGCCGCCTACCCCATAGGAAATCATCATCACCGTCTTCTCAGTTGGGGCATTGTCGATCATCGGTGGCGGAGGCGCGGATGGGCCAGGAGCTCTCGGGTTGTTCCTCTGGATAAACTTCCCCAGGTGGCCACGCTGGATAAGGTCCTCTATCGCCTTCTTCAGCTGGCGGCAATCATCGGTGTCGTGGCCATGATCCCGGTGGTAGCGGCAGTAGAGGTTCTTGTTGCGGGGGATCTTTGGGTTCATTGGAGGAGGGTGCTGAAGATAGGGTTCGCCCTCGATCTTGAGCAGGATGTGTGATATTGGGGCGAGCAGAGGAGTGTAGGGCCCATCTCCCAGCGTAGGAGCTCGGGACGATTGTCTGGTCGGCGAGGAGGAGGTCCTGGGGCGAGCTTCAGCATGCTCTGGTCGGGCCGGCTTCTTGGTGGTGCTTTCACTAGCCTCGTGCCAGGAGGAGTCAGCCTCGTCAGCATGGATGTACTTTTGGGCTCGCTCAGGAGCTCGGCATAGGAAATGGGCGGCTTCTTGTCAAGGGAGTACGCGAAGCGGGAGGGCGGAGCCCTCGCTTTAAGGCCAAGGTGGCCATCGAATCCTCGAGGTTGTAGACCTACAGGGCTGCCCCCTTAAACCGAGTGACGTAGTCCCGCAGGGACTCGCCACTCTTCTGCTGGACGGAGAAGAGGCTGTCTGCCACCCTTGGAATCTTTCGATAGGCATCAAAATGGGCCAGAAGGCCCTCTCCAGCTGACGGAAGGAGTCGATACTCGCAGCGGTAGGCAGGAGTACCAAGCTTGAGTAGCTTTCTTCAAGGTGGCAGGGAAAGCGATGCATAGAAGCGAATCGGTTGCCCCCTGGACCTGCATGAGGACCTTGTAACTTTCTAAATGGTCCAGGGGTTCCGTGGTCCCATCATATGGGTCCAGCTGAGGAAGGCGGAACTGGGTTGAGATCGGCTCCTCCATGATCCGGCGGGACAGCGGTGGCCGGCTGTCGTAGTCCGCCTCTGGTGGGTTGGTGATCCACGGCTGAGCTCCTCCAACCTCTGATTGTACTCGTTGAGCCGACGCTCAGCTCAACGGGCTATTCTGCCATCGAAGGACCCCTCCCTTGAGGAATCCGAGGAGGGGGAAGAGTGGCGGCGATGCTAACAAAGGCGCTCCGCCTCCTTCCCATGCCGCCGCTTGGGAGATGCACTAGCGCAGCGAGAAGGTGACCGGGGCCTCTTGTAGGCTTCGCGGTGGTGAGGCTTGGGTGAAGCGTGGCGGTGGCAAGCTTCTCGGGCAGAGACCTTCTCCGAAAAGAGTACTGGCTGGGTTGGATGACTCCTGGCATTGACGGGATGGGCTCCGATTGCTGCGCAACCACCGCTTGATGTTGCAGGTCTTGGACCACCATTGCCAAAGATTAGACTTGCGCAGCGAGGGCGGCAAGCCGGTCTTCTTGAAGTTGCTGCGGTGGTGGTGGTGCAGGAGCGTTGGCTAGGGGAGCTGAGGGGCCAACCGCTAGCGGATCAGCCCCTTGACGCTGCCCCCCAGAACGACTGGTGGAGACCTCTCACGCACGAGTCGTCACCATCGCTTGAGAGCTCAGGAAAAAGAAGTTGTCGCTGACAGGTTCGAAGCTTTTCTCTTCCCCCCCTTCCTGGCGCACCAATCTGTTGACGTGAGTCACCTTCCTTGAATGCCAGGGAAACGGAGGTCCTCCTCATTGGCCTCCTGCAAGAAAAGTCCCCGGAGACCGGATGTTTCGATGGGGACCCTCGACTCTCAAGTCAGTCATTCGGAACAGACAAGAGTTAGCTAGCAGAAGAAAGCTAGAGAGTTAGGGTTTAGGATCATTCCCTCGTTGTAAGTGTGAGCTTTTATACCTGTTCCAAGATCTCCCTCCCTCATGCTTCCAGAAGATTCATGATTTTCAGATACTATTATTCGATAACGAACAAAAAGGCAAGGTTGATAGTGATGGGTCGTGGGCATGTCAGAGGTGTCATGCCTCATTCGCCACCTGCCAATACGGTATTATGCATGTCGGTGGCTATGGTTGCACCAGGCGGGCGCCGTTATGAGGTATGACCATATGCAGCGCGGGCAAGCGATGGATCGTACTCCGTAACGGAACATGGCCATACGTGGTTGCAGGCAAGTGGTGGACCACATGCCATAACGGGTTATGGCCATGCACTGTTACGGGTGCATGGGCCATACGTCTTAAGGGGGCATGGTGATGCATTGTAGCAGGCGAGTAGTGGACCACGTGAGCGTGCCAGGTGGCTCATAGCTTTAAGCTACTTGTCCCGAGGGCCAGACCATGGCGGAAGCTCAAGGCCGAGACTGAAAAGCTCAAGCTGAAGGCGGCCGAAGTGGGCCTCGGAGGTTGAATGGTGCCTCGGAGGCCGAAGTAGGCCTCGGAGGTTGAATGATGCTTTGCCTCAAAGGTTGAATGGTGCCTCGGAGGCCGAAGCGGGCCTCGGAGGTTGAATGATTCTGAGGCCGAAGCGGGCCTCGAGGTTGAATGGTGCCTCCGAGGCCGAAGCGGGCCTCGGAGGTTGAATGGTGCCTTGGAGGCCGAAGCGGGCCTCGGAGGTTGAATGGTGTCTCGAAGGCCAAAGCGGGACGCCGTCAGTCTCCTTTGTCGTTAACCCTGACAGTGCTGGATTAGCCATATCATATATATATATATATATATTCATTAATATAGTATATATAATCAAGTTTTACTAATTATTTGAAAAAAATAAAATTTATCTATCTAAAAACTAACGAAAGGTGGTAGCGTATGGTTCAGCATTGTTGGAAAGTTTCAAGGCTTCAATTTACCGTTGTTGATCGTGTACCATTCCTTACTGGAACCATCTCAGGGTAAAATATGAAGGTGGTTGCTATGGGAAAGTTGATCATGATTTATGAATCTCATAGAAACTTTTGAAATATGATACGAAATTATTGGAGCACTTACTGGTCTTTTGAACGATTTGTGATGAACAATTGGACTTTGTTACAAGTAAACAAGCTGTAATTAGGTATGCTTGCTGATGGAGCCAATTGACCCCATGGGCAACAATGACCTTGTCTGGGCTTGGCCTCGGCAGAACAGCCTAATTTGTAGGTGGTCAATTCCTGATGGCCTAATTTTGGCAGTCCAATTCCTAGGTGGCCCAATTCCTGAACCGACTCCTAGCCACGAACGGTGGCCTTCCCCAATGGCCCTCCTTGGCGGCCCATGTCTCACGGACTCCCGGCCACGGATGCCCCGTGGAAGCTATCAGCGTCCCAAGCTCTCGACTCCATCCTCAACGGCTCCATCTTCAACGTCCTCGACGGCCCTATCCTCGACGGGTCTCTTTTAACCTGCCCCGTCCTCGACGGGTTGAGGAGTTCTCAAACAGCGACAAGTCCTCGCCAGCTCCGTGGAGTCTCAATGGTAGCCAGCTACCGATGACCCAGTTCCATGGCAGCTTCCAGCTCCCATGCCTCCAGCCACAGCTCCGTCTCGGCTGCTTCCAGCCGCCCCTGACTCCTTTGGAAGCTCCTAGCATCCCAACCAATTCATGGCCCCGGATCTGTCCCCGACAGCTCAGTTCCTAGGACCCTTGGTCCGTCTTTGACTTCGGTAGCCGGGTCCTGACTTCCAGCTGCTCCTCGGCCTTCCGCGGATGGCCCTAGATGCTGCCTCCCAACACTGCTCCAAGGAGGAGGTCCGGATCCTCTGCTACCAGCCTTGGCTCTCGGCGGCAGGTCCAACTTCAGGTCTTCTCCCAGTCTTCCCCAACTGGTCGATTTGTTCCAGCCAACTCCAGGCATCGATTCTCTCCCTTAGTCCTCCCCTGTCTCCGTCTAGGCCAGGCCTAGGCTCAGTCTTGGCTTCCAAGCCTTTAGTGGCCGACACCCGACGTTTACAGCCGTCCCTGGCTCCTTTGCTCCTAGCTTGGCTATGCTACCACACTTTATCTGCGGGCAAAATCCGGACTTGCGTGAAGGGTGGCTACCTATTTAAAAGCTACATGCATCCATCTATCTTTGACGGATAACGCCTGTAGCTCTGACATACCACTAAGAAGCAAGCTTCACTATTACCACCAACATCTTAAATGCTCTGACAAGTGGCAACACCTTAAGTCTCAAAGACATCAGTCTTGACATTCTATCCATAAAAGTCATCATTTATCATGAGGCCTCAACCACTCAAACTAGATAAGCTCCAAAAGTCATGGTCCATCATGAGGCTCCATGTGACTCATTCCTTCACTAGACGACAAAGCTCCAAGCTTCTCAGGCAAGCCACATAGAGTCCAAAGATGAATAAATTGGGTAAGAGGGACCCCCGACCAGGTAGGCAACAACCCACAACAACATATACTCCTTCTGGCTTACATAGTGCTCTTCTCTAAGCTCTCTCTCTCTTTCTCTTTCGAGCTTCCTCAAGCTCACGGCTATTGCCCAGAGCACTGACTTGAGCATCGAAGGGTCCCTGCTAGAATCTCCGGTTTTTGAGACTTTTTGCGGGCTTCAGACCATGAGAAGCTCGCCGAAAGATCCCAGGCTCGCTAGAGAAGGCGACCGGACAATCGCAAACATTCGAGGTGGGTCATCTGGCAACAACAGATTGGCGCGCCAAAAAGGGGGAACACAATGAAGGAAAGAGAGCTCTATCTCACTGAGCTATAAGCCTTTGTCCCCTCTAAGACAACCATGGTAGTGACGCGCATGCCGAAGGTCTCCGTCAGTCATGCCGGGGGCCATCCACATCGCATTGAGCAGTAGAGGGCTACCCTCTCTGCTCCTCCTTCACCATCAGCTTTAGCTGCTCTACCTAACCAACTGACTATCTTCAATCAACAAGTTTAAGCCTTGATTGCAGCAGTTCATGAGCTACAGGAGTAATGCTCGGTGGCCACTTAGCAGTAGCCCAAGCCTCTCGCACCGCCTGTGATAGCTGCACCAGTTAGCCAATGATCTACCCACAGGAGATCTCCTCAGAGAGAGGCTGACTGCCATCATGCTTCACCTAAACACCACCACCGTGAGGCTTTCAAAAGACTGCGGTCTCCTGCCTTTCGCTCGAGCAGTCCCTCTTTCCGACGGCGATACGGGAAGGAACCCGAGTGGGAGCATTATCAGTGACATCTCTCCTCCCCTTACTCATCTTCCGAGTCATCTGGGGAGGACCATAATCATGAGATGAACAGGCGGCTGGAGGAGCTCAGCCAGAGGCTTAAAAACCAACTTGAGGCAGACCACAACACTCATGCACCCCTCACTAGTCGTACTATAGAAGAGCCCATTCCTTCCAGGTTCTGCCTTCCTCAGTTGGATATGTTTGATGGCACCATTGATCCACTTAACCATCTCAAAAGCTACAAGGCTCTCATACAAATTCAAGAAGCAACTGATATCCTTTTATATGTGATTTTTTCAGCCACCGTGCGGAAAGCTGCACGTGTTTGGTACTCTGGCCTACCTCCGTACGGCATCAACTCTTTCCGATAGTTGCAGATGGCTTTCTTGATGCACTTTGACACCTGTCGGAAGATTTTTCGAATGGAAGATAGTTTGTTCTCCACCCGACAGAAGGAGGAAGAACCCCTAAAAAATTTTATGGCCCGTTTCAAGATGGCTACCATGGAGGTTTATTACCTCAATGATGTTGTGGCCACTTTGGCCCTGAAGCAGGAACTTTGCCGCTCCCACTTCACTTATTCACTAGACAAGAAGCCTCATAGCTTCTTCGCCGAGCTCCTAAATCACGCACAGAAATATATTCACGCCGATGAAGCAGACTTCACACAGAGGGCACTAAAGGAAAAATAGCTCTGTGACACTAAATTGCAAGCCTTCGCATGGTGGTAAGCACTTAGACTTATATCAATTACGCAATTATGCTGGGAGGCATCCCAACAGATTAAGCAATAAAAGCACCTTGAAGCCCCCTAAATGAAGGCATCAGTGGCAAAATGATTCCCAGGATGGACGAACTTGAGACATTATCCATGGCCAATCAACTCGGACATTTATGGGTGTTTTGATTTCTGATGGTGGTAAGATGGGAGGTTCTAGTGCTATTATTGCAAGGTGGGAGATGAGAACAAAGGGCTTTGACTGTTGACTGCACCTACCCCCTTTCTACCTCTCTCTCTTTCTCCCTACTGCACCCAAGAGCCAAACCGAGCCCAGGACCTCCTGCGGAATATGCTCTAGCTGCTCTCAAATTTTGGCACTGGTACCTTCCACCTTCAATCGACATAGTTCTCTGGGGGCAGGTCATCAACTCAGCAGAAGGAGATAAATTTTTTCAAAGAAAAAGCTCTCAAGCCTGTAATCGATGTCGACACCAAACACGACGCAAAGGCAAAAAAGCTACAAAGCTAAGTACACTGCACTTTGAGAAAAAGTTTCTTTTCATTTAACTTCTCAATAGCCACTCAGGCCAGCCGAGCAACCCCCGATAGTTTCTCGATGGCTCCGCAATCATAAGAACACTACCGAACCGGTTCGAGAAACCTCCAAGGCGGTTCAAGTCCTATGGTCTCGGTGGTCCCGAGTCAAACTCCTAGACCGGTCGGGCAACCCTCGAGGTATTTTCAAAGTGACCTTAGTGGCCTCGCGATCATAAGGACACCCCCGGACCGGCACGAAAAACCTTCAAGGCGGTTCAAGTCCTATGGTTTCAGCGGCCCGAGTCAATGCCCGGGCCGGCCGTAAAACCCCCAAGGCGGTTTTGTTTCAGCCCAGTAGCCTTATACCTGCCTCAGTGGTATCATTATAACCTCAATAGTTATATTATAGCCTCAACGACTCTATCAGCTCCAGCGGCTTTATCTTTGCCTCAGCGGCTAACAGCCAACGATTGGCCAATTAGAGGCCTCAAGTCAGCTCACAGCGAGAGAGATTAATCCAGCTCGCAGTTGACAGACACCCACTTCCAAACCCTGCATTAGGAAAGGATTACTAGCTACCCTCAGCTAGTCAAAGATGTTCACACATGGCAGCACAAAAAGAAAGAAATTTTTTCACCTGGAAGGAACTAGAATTGAAGCCAAAAAAATTGCAAAGGGTAAAAAGTTCTACACTCATTCAGCTTGGCGGATGCAAGGCCCACAAGCTCAAGGAGTGTGGGGGGCATATGATGGGGCTAGTTGACCCACCCCATGGGCAACAATGACTATGTCTGGGCTTGGCCTCGGCAGGACGGCCCAATTCCTAGGCGGCCTAATTCTTGGGCAGCCTAATTCCTAAGCGGCTTAATTCCTGACGGTCCAATTCCTAGGCGGCCTAATTCCTGAGTGACCTAATTCCTAGACGGTCCAATTCCTAGGTGGCCCAATTCCTGGGCAGACTCCCACCCACGAACGGCAGCCTTCCCCAAGCCCTCCTTGGCGGCTCCTGTCTCACGACTCCCGGCCACAAACAGCCCCGCAGAAGCTATCAGCGTCCCAAGCTCCCGACTCCATCCTCAACGGCTCCGTCTTCAACATCCTCAATGGCCGTCTCTTTCAGCTGGCCCCATCCTCGATGGGTTGAGGAGTTCTCAAACAGCAGCCAGTCCTCGCCGGCTCCGTGGAGTCTCGACGATAGCCAACTCCCGATGACCCAATTCCATGGTGGCTTCCAGCTCCCATGTCTTTGGCCACAGCTTCGTCCCGGCTGCTTCCAGTCACCCCTGACTCCTTCGGAAGCTCCTAGTATCCCAACCAATTCATGGCCCGGATCTATCCTCGGCAGCTCAGTTCCCAGGACCCCCGGATCCATCCTTGACTCCGGTAGCTGGGTCCCGACTTCCAGCTTCTCCTCGGCCTTCCGTGGATGGCCTCAGATGCTACCTCCCAACTCTGCTCCAAGGAGGAGGTCCAGATCCTCTACTACCAGCCTTGGCTCTCGGCGGTAGGTCCGACTCCGGGTCTTCTCTCGGTCTTCCCCAACTGTCAGATTTGTTCCGGCTAGCTCCAGACGTCGATCCTTGCCCTCGGTCCTCCCTGTCTTCATCTTGGCCAGGCCTAGCCTCCGTCTTGGCTTCCAAGCCTTTAGCGGCCGACACCCGACGTTTACGGCCGTCCTCGGCTCCTTAGCTCCGGCTCGGCTGTGCTACCATACTTTATCTGCGGGCGAAAGCAGGACTTGCATGAAGGGTGGCTACCTATTTAAAAGCTACATGCATCTATCTATCTTTGACGGGACATTGTCTATAGCTCTGACATACCACTAAGAAGCAAGCTTCACTATTGCGCCATCATCTTAAATTCTCTGACAAGTGGCAGCACCTCAAGTCTCAAAAACATTAGCCCTGACATTCTATCCATAAAAGTCATCATTCATTATGAGGCCTCAACCACTCAAATCAGATAAGCTCTAAAAGCCATGGTCATCATAACGCTCCACGTGACTCGTTCCTTCACTAGATGACAAAGCTTCAAGCTTCTCATGCAAGCCACATAGAGTCTAAAGATGAATAAATTGGGTAAGATGGATCCCAAATCAGGTAACCAACAATCCACAACAACATGCTCCTTTGGCTCACAGAGAGCTCTTCTCTAAGCTCTCTTTCTCTTTCTCTTTTGAGCTTTCTCAAGCTCACGGCTATTGTTCAGAGTACTGATTTGAGCGTCGAAGGGTTTCCGCTGGAATATTCGGTTCTCGAGACTTTTTGCAAGCTTCAGACCACGAGAAGCTTGCTAGAAGATCCGGACTCGCTGGAGAAGGTGACCGGATGCTCGCAAATGTTTGAGAAGGATCATCTGGCAACAACACTTGCAAGTTTATATGAATTTTTGCTACAAGCATGCAATTAGATGGTAGCACCGTACCTCAATTAAACGAATCAATGTAAATGGATTAGCTAAACGCAAAACTTCAGAAATGCAACAGCTTCACTTTCATGGTCCATAGCTCCTCATACCGCACATGAATATTCCTTCAGAACCCTGGACATGAGCATCGCCAAGAGAAAATAGGTTACTAAAGTGCTCGTTTTCATTCATGCTCACACTATCTTACCCTTGTCCAATGGTGGACGCAGAGGCTTTACGGAAGGGTTTCTTTTCTTTCCTTTTCTCTTTTTTTTCATTTCTTTTATATTTTTTACAAACACGCTTTAATTTTAAAATATTATTAATTAAAAGCCAATACTACAATAAAAGTTAGCTTTAAAAACTAGTTCAATTACCAGAAGTACAGAAGCTAAGTACCACATGGAGCTAAGTACCTTTTTAAGAAGGATAAATTGTGATGTCCCTCCCTTCATCAATAATGAAGAAAAAAGTTTAATGGTTTAATTATATTTAGTAAAGTAAGAAGGACAAGTACTAATTGAATTCTTTTTGCACTATGATGGCTCAAGTTGATATAAATCTTATCCATCTTACTTTTATATCATAAAATAGATTTGTGAGTTTGAGGGTCTGGATTGCCCACCTACCTTTTTTTCCTTTTCATCAAGGCATAAAAGCAAGAGAAAAAAAACATAAATTATATGTTTTGCTCATTGTTTTCATGATGAACAAACCTTATTTACGTGTTTGATATATTGAAAAATAGCTACATTACAATCTAACATCTTTTTTAAAAATAATTAAAAAATATTATTTTAAATTTTTGATTCTAAATAAATATTTAATTTTTTTAGTACATATTTGGTGAAAAATTTTACCATCAATCCTTTCCAGTTGTTGCGCATGTACACAGGCAAAGTAGAAGGGGAAGAAAGGCCAGGCCAGGAGAATACCCTCCACATTGCATGATGTCCTGAGTCCAACGTCAAGAGTGTTGGGTTCCGGTCATGCAGCGGAAGGCTGGATTTCAAAAAAAAATTAACCTTGAAATCCTAATCAACCGAAACATTAGACCCAAGACCCCTTGATTATAACAATTAATTAGTCATAAAATGTAACATATATGTAGAGGAACATACCTTAGTACTTGGTGAAGAAAGAAGGAAGCCAGTTATCCAATCTTTTTCATTAGGCACCCAAGTGTTTCCCTCCAATGTGATCCACACGAGAATTGGATCAAAGATATGCTAATGAACTTGACTTAAACCTCTTTTTGGCTTCTTGACTTCTTGGCTTGGCTCTTAGGACCCTTTTTATCCTTTTCTTAAGCCTAATAAATCTTGTATAGGCTAAGAAAAGAGTTGTCCTAAATTGACTAAGGCTTGTAGGAAGGGAAGAGGGAGAGAGAAGACTCTTGTCTTAACAAGGTTTACTAAAAATTATCCGATGCTATCCCATATATGCCACCCCCTTTAAATAGTGAATGAGAAGACGTCAAATGAAGGGATACAACCCATTCCACGTCCTTCTGAAAGGATATAAATTTTTAAATTCATTTCAATTTGAATCAAGGGACACATCGTTATAATTTTCTGCACCTTTCTCCCTACGCGCGCCACACTGATGGGATACTTTTGGCATCCCATCTTAAATCAGATAGCCTCTAATTTTATCATGTGTCAAGATAAGGTTCTCCATGTTTATATGGACTCTTAAATCCCCAAAAATGCCTTCTAGTGCCTTAAATCAGAAGGACTTTTAGATGCCTCTTGAAAATTCTGCACGCACAGTTTTTCTTTCGAGAGTCCCATGTATGTCTCTTGGACTCTATTAATTCAATTTTATCCAATGCAATAACATCTAGATAAAGTTCTTCACGTTCAATGGACCTATAAATCCAAAAAAGATGCGCCTCCTAGTACCTTAAATCAAAAGGACTCTTAGGCGCCTCTTGCAAATTCTGCACACGCATAGTTTCCCTTCCGAGAGTCCTATATTTCTTGGACTCTATTAATTCAACCTTATCCAATCCAATAAATGGTTGATCAGGTCAGAGGTTATCTTAAATTAATTTCAAAATTAATTTGGATCAATTAATTAAGCCGTTCAAATCAATTTCGACCCAAATATGAGCGATAGTTAGCTACATGTGCTAGCATGCTGATTGGCTAACAAATTAAATTAATTAATCTTATTAAAATAATTCTTTAACCAATTCCCTTATGTGTGTGACCCTTTGGGTTCCTCATCTAGCCAGCAGTAGGTCTAGGTTTAAGTCGATTTAGTTCGATTAGAAACTGACTAACCGAATTAGATCAAATCGTGCTAACCCTAGTTGCTAATTTGAACCATCTTTCAAATTGACTCATGAATTAAATAAATTTAAATCATAAAACCTATAAGACATGATTGACATCTAACAATGTATCATGCCTACCTAGAAGATAAGGAATTTGATGAATTACCAAAATACCCTTCAGTGGCAAGTTACTGTGCAATTCAATCCTTCGATCTTTCTTTATTCCGAATAAGTGATGAGTATGGAAAAATGTCAAACCCTAACATTTTATTCATTTGAATCTCAAATCATTAATAAAGACTCGATAAATGAAAATTAGAAACCTATTCTAATTTCATTTTGCTTTGATCAAAGACTTCTTGAGTCATCATATGATGAGATTACATGGAATTACTATTCCTCTTACTAGGAATGATCGATTCCTTGTTGACCTACTCATAACCTTCATACATAATCCTTCATATCCATGAACACCCCATACATGACTTAGCCATGAATGAGTATGAACTAAAACATAGATTCATATGCATAAGATTCTATGGTAATCTCAGGTCTAAGGATCACTTGCACAACTCCTACTAAGAGAACTATCTTTTGACAAGTAAGTAAGATCTCCATAAGATGTTCTCAATGTGGATCAATTCAGTGAACTCATACCCTAATGAGCACCCACATCCTTGTATTAGTGTTCTACACAAGTGGCTATGAGACCAACCACCCTCTTTATTGAGCATACATAGAATGTGCCAGTCTTACTGGTATCATCGATCCCTGACTCGATGATCCTTCGACTAAGAACATTTAGATTAGAGTTTTTAGGAACTTAGGTCTTATTATTATGAACTTCATTATAACCCTAATTTCATTGCCCTAACCTTATGGGATTCATCATAATCTTAATAAATATAAGACACAACATATAATGAATCAAAAAAATGCCTTTTAATTGATAAAATATCATACATGAGTTGAAAGAAACTATAAAAATGTCTTTACATGATTGGCTTTTAGGGCACTACTCTTTCAAGCCGAGATGGCCCCGACCTCTTCAGGTCGACCCCATTGGCCCCGACCTCTTCAGCCAGGCCCACCAATTGTCTGACTCCGTCGACTGATGGGACCTGGCCCGACAACCGGCTGACTCCGCCGACGATGGGACCTGGCCCGATAACCGCCAGTTTCTCCCTCTCCAATGGGACAGCACCCACCAACCACTGCAGCCACCCACTTTGACGGGACTTGACCTATAGCCCTGACATATCAAAGAAGGAAGAAAGCTCTACCATTGCTGCCATCACCTTAAAGGTTCTAACAAGTGGCAGCACCCCAAGCCTCACAAACATCAGCTCTGTCACTTCACTCGCCAAAGTCATCATTACGAGGCCTCAACCACTCAAACCAGACAAACTCTAAGCATCTATAAATTGGGTAAGAGGGACCTCCGACCAGGTAACTCCAACCATAATTACACTCCCAAACGCTTATTCTTGCTCACACAGAGAGCACTTCTCTAAGCGCTCTCTCTCTCTTTGAGCTTCCTTAAGCTCACGGCTGTTGCTCAGAGTATTGACTTAGCGTCAGAGGGTTCCTGCTGGAATCTCTGGCCCCCGAGACTTGTTTGCAAGCCTCAGGCGCAAGAAGCTCGCTGAAGGATCTCGCGCTCGCTGGAGGAGGCAATCGGATACTCGCGGACGTTTGAAGGGGGTGATCTGGCAACAACACATGGTATGTGGTTAGTCACTAAGATGCCAGAGCATAGTGATTCTTACCAGCCCAGAAGGAACAACGAAACAATTACAGCAAAGTGTTTTTTATTTGGATTAAATATCATAGTGGGAAGTTGTTACGATGACTATGGAGTGGTGAATGTGCTAGCAGGAGTTATGCCACTAATAAAAGAAAAAATCAAATTTATTGGGGCCTATTCCAATGAACTGGGGCTCGGCCTACAGGCCCTGGGTTCCGCATTCTCGAACGTTGAATTAGATCTACTTTTCTTTTGGATCTTTGGAGGGAAAAAAAAAGAAAAAGTAAAAAGAAGTAAAAAAATAAAAGGAAAAGAAAGGGAAAGGAAGAATTGTTCTTCTTCTTTTATTTGAAAAGGATGGAAGAAAAAAGAAAAGGTAATATCAATTATCTTGTTTGGATAGAGAAGGGAAAGAGTTATGTGATAATTATATCCCTTCAGAATAGGAAATAAACTATGGGAGTGAAAAATGAAGAATAAAAAATAAAGGAATATTTTGGTCTTTCAAAAAATTGTGACTTAAAACTTTTTTACTTTCCAAGCTCATCCTTCTATTTGGGAGTTAACAAATTTACCCTCTCTAAGGGAGAAAGGAGAGGAACTGGTTAGTCTTATTCCCTTCCCCCTCTTTCTTTCACCCTCCTTCCAAACAAGATAACTTATGACCTTTCTTCTTCTTTTCCTTTCCCTCCCCTCCCTTCCATCCAAACAGACCCCGAGCTATGTTTGGATTTTTGGAGGGAAAGAAGAGGAGAGTAAAAAGAAGTAAAGGGATGAAAAGGGAAGAAAGTGAAAGAAAGGGTTGTTCTTCTTCTCTTGTTTGGAAATGATGGAAGGGAAAGGAAGGATAATATTAATTATCTTGTTTGGATATAGAGGGAAGAAAGGAAGAGAAAGAGTTATGTGACAATTATAACATTAAGAATAGGGAATGAACAGTAAAAATGAAAGAATGAATAATAAAAAATGAAGGGATATTTTGATTTCTGAAAAAATATGACTTAAATCTTTCTTCCTCCCAATTTGGGGGTTAACAAATTTACCCTTGTTGAGGGGTAAAGAGGGAGAATCAATTACTCTCGTTCCCTTCCTCCCTTTCTTTAACCCTCCTTCCAAACAAGATATCTTATGACATTTTTCCTCCGTTTTCTTTCCCTCCCCTTCATTCACACCAATCCAAACATACTTGAGATTTATTATAAAATTAAAAAGCAAATATTTCACCGCTTGCTCTCGCCATTCCTTGGCTTCAAGGCCAAGAGCTGGCGTCTCACAGCCAATGTTTTGAAAATTGGATCGAACAAAGAATCATCTTAACATTTGCATCATGGGTCAACCGATTTGATAGGATAAATTAGTTTGATCGGACGGAATAATATTATAATATTTTTTTAATTTAATAATATCAATATAAATATCAATTCAAATAAAAAATTAAAAAAAATCTAAAACTGGATTAGACCGGTGCGAAACCTGGCCGATTCAATGAATTTTTTTGGTTTTCACTGGGTCATATAAAAGTTAACTTGAATAATAAAATCGGACTTAATTGATGATCGATTCCTAGTTGGACCCACCGGATTCGATCCGATTTTCAAAACACTGCTCACAGCAAGGGCACCTCCCTTATGAGTCCCAGCTCGGGACACGATGCAGCGACATCGCATGGTGTGGCGTCGAGGGTGCATCATGCGGCGCCAAAGAAGTCAAGCTCCACTTGCACCAACTTTCTAGTCCTAAGTGCTACAATATTTTCTTCACTCCTTAAAATTTTCTACATTTGCTTATTTTTACAAATATAATTTATCATACAATTATCTTCAAATATACACAGAGATAAAAGAAAGAGAAAAAAAAGTTATATTTGAATATAATCAAGTTGAGAACTTGATTACTTTTGTCATTCTTGTCTACTCTTTTTCATTTTTTATCTTTCAAATTCATAAACGGGATGAATTCAAGGATATAAAAGATAAATAAATTTAAATTTAATCATATTTGAATATAGCTAAATTTATTTTTAAATATATATAAAAAAATTAATGAATTTAGCTGCATTCAAATATAGCCAACTTTAAAATCTAACTGCATTTTTCACTCTTAAATTTATACAAATTAAAAAGCTATCTCATTATTTTTATTTTTTTCATCTTTAATATTCATGAATTGCTTGAACAAAGGACATAGGAAGTGACAATTACCTACTTCATATCCTTAAATTTGCACATTTCATAATTTTTTAAAAAATAATAAAAAAATAGAAAGGCTCTAAAATTTAGATGAGTCAGATGATTGAATCATGAAATTGGTTACATTCTATCCCGCCCCCCCCCCCCCCCCCCCCTTCTCTCTCTCTCTCTATATATATATATATATAATTAATTAATATATATAATCAAGTTTTGCTTATTATTTGAAAAAAATAAAATTTATCTATCTCAAAAACCTAACGAAAGGCGGTAGCATATGGTTCAGCATTATCGGAAAGCTTCAAGGCTTCAATTTACCGTTGTTGATCGTGTACCATTCCTTACTGGAACCATCTCAGGGTAAATATGAAGGTGGTTGCTATGGGAAAGTTGATCATGATTCATGAATCTCATAGACACTTTTGACATATGATACGTAATTATTGGAGCACTTACTGGTGTTTTGAATGATTTGTGATGAACAATTGGACTTTGTTACAAGTAAACAAGCTGTAATAGGTATGCCTGCAAGTTGATATGAATTTTTGCTACAAGCGTGCAATTAGATGGTAGCACCGTACCTCAATTAAACGAATCAATGTAAATGGATTAGCTAAACGCAAAACTTCAGAAATGCAACAGCTTCACTTTCATGGTCCACAGCTCCACATACCCCACATGAATATTCCTTCAGAACCCTGGAAATGAGCATCGCCAAGAGAAAATAGGTTACTAAAGTGCTCGTTTTCATTCATGCTCACACTATCTTACCCTTGTCATGGTGGACGTGGAGGCTTTACGGAAGAGTTTCTTTTCTTTCTTTTCTTTTTTTTTATTTCTTTATATATTTTTTTACAAAGACACTTAACTTTAAAATGTTATTAAAAGCCATAAGAGTTAATTTTAAAAACTAATTCAATCGCTAGAAGTGTAGAAGCTAAGTGCTATATAGGGCAAAGTGCTATATTAATAGGAGCTACCTTTTGAACTTGTGAGGGTCATCTTTAGAATTCTATCTGCGTGGATGCGATCATATGCCTTTGGCAACGAGGACATCGCCTCTTTAAGGAGGTAGATTGTGATGCCCCTTCCTACATCGGTAATAGAGAAAAGGATTGAGTGGTTTATATTTAATAAAGTAAGAAAAATAAGTAGCAATTGAATTCTTTTTGAACTGTGATGGCTCAAGTTGGTATGAATCTTGTTTGTCTTGCTTTTATGTCACAAAATGGGTTTGTGGGTTTGTGGGCTCGAATTGTTACACCTACTTTTTTTTTCTCTTTACCAAGACATAAAAGTAAGAGAAAAAAATCATAAATTATATATTTTGCTCGTTCTTTTTACGATGAACAAACCTTATTTAAGTGTTTGATATATTTTTCAAAATAGCTACATTACAATCTAACATCTTTTTTAAAAAATAATTAAAAAATATTATTTTAAATTTAACATCTTTCTGCATGCTATCCGTTTGGTTATCCAAAGTGGTCCCCACTTCCAGGGTATTTTTTCAGCCTACTTAGCTTATCATATCTGGCTGACTCGGAACCAGATTGTCTTTGCTGAGGAGACGGTCGCTCCGTAGGTGGTTATCTGCCATGCTCTCTTTCATGCCCGGGAGTACACTCACTATCATTTTGGCATTCACTCTGATGGGCATGGTCACTAGGACTCTCCTGCTGCTCCGGCAGCGCACCGTTCTACGGTCTTTGTCTCTTGAGAGCCCCTACCCCCGGGTTTCGTCAAAGTGAACTTTGATGGTTCTGTCTCCGATCGTATTGCTGGTTCTGGGTTTGTCATACGTGGTTCTGAGGGTTGGTTACTTGCGGCTGGCGGTCATAGCTCTATGGATATTTCGGTCCCAATGGCGGAGCTCCAGGCTGCTTAGGCTGGCATTTCTTATGATGTTCATCGTTTGGGTTATCGCAGGTTAATTATTGAGGGAGACTCTCTATCGATCATTAGGTGGATTAGACGTGATGGGGATTCTCATTCTCTTCTTAATCCCTTGATTAGAGATATCAGAGCCTCTTTTCAGGCCACTTGTGCCTATGTGATTCATCATATTTATAGAGAAGCCAATGCTGCAGCTGATTGGGTAGCTTCTATGGTCGCTCGCTATCCTGATCAGTGGGAATGGCACATTGGTGTTCCTTATCCTGTTATTTTTAATTAAATTTTGTACTGATAATTTAGTTTTGACTCATGTCAGAGTGGTATGATCGTCCAAAAAAAAAAAAAAAAAGAAGGGAAGAATTGAAGAAAGGCCAGGCGAGGAGAATACCCTCCACATTGCGTGATGTCCCGAGTCCGGCGTCAAGAGTTCCTGTGGGTTTATTTCCCTTGTTCCTTTCTAGAGTCCGGTCGTTGCCAGGATTATATTCCTCACGCCGTCCATCACCCTGGCGCTAGCTCGTTGTCAACTCACGACCGCGAACAATTGTAGAAAGGAAAAGAGAAGCCCAACGCCATTCTTGTTTCAGCATCACATGAAAAATAAAGAACAAGACCTTCTCGCATCGCACATTGGGCGCTGCTTTTCCCCGCGCGCGCATTGCTCGCAAAAAGCCAACCTCCTTTGTGAAAAGCAAGGAACCATCTGCGCTTGCTTCCCCATTTCTGTTGCTGGCTCTCACGACAAAAACACCGTACTGCCAGCGCTTAATGCATGCAGTGCTATGGATGTATTGAAAGCAAAACCATGGACGACAAGCTTTTTAATTTCCATTGACAGCAGCCCACTGATATTGTTTGAGGGTTTATTTTAAAAATAACGCCGTGATCGATAATTCCAGGAGCTAAGCTACTTATCTTTTTCTTTAAAAAAAATAAATTTTTTTATGCATAAAATTTCAAATTTCATATATAGGATAACACCGTCTTGATGAATTATATTTGTCTTATAAGATATAATATGTTTTAATTAAGTCGATGACAAGATGATTCTGTTTCAATAACAATTCACATCTTAGATGTTTCATGAAACATTCGGTCGCGATCTAAAATGATGATTATCTTTTACGGAGTGAAGGGAGAGGAGGCTGACTCATTTCATGCTATATATCCTGCTGGCCCCTAACAAAAGTAGCAAGATGGACAAATCTTTAGCTCTTGAAAATTTGTTGGGTTAAAGTGGCACGCTTGCAAACGTTCGATGGAATCAGGTACAGCGATTTAGTATGCTCAAATCTGAAGTACTGATGCTTTCGAATCTTAGTTCAAGCGTAAATATATATGGATCAGGCTATGATTAATTAACCTACTAAAGCTTATAATTACTCTTGCATGGAAGCCATTTTTTTAATCTTTTTGGAAGAGATCTGGACCTAAAATCAATTCTTCATGGATGAAACATTGCTCTTGGCTCTATTGCTGATTAATTTTTTGATTAATTAATTTAATTGATAATTGCAAAAGTTAATCTACCCACCGCCAATTTTTTCTGAAATTCCTTCTGAAATTTACCAGAAAAGATGAAAGGTGGTGGCTTCGACTCAACGGGCCCCGCCCGAGCGCTCTCTCTCTATAAATATCCCCGCGCTCCACCGTGAGCTCATGCGATAACGCGCGACCCCTTCCCCCTCCCCCGTCCCCCCTCTCTCTCTCTCTCTTCGCTTTTCTCGAAGCCCAAAGCGATGGCCGAGGAGACCCAGATTAAGGCATCCGAGGCGGCGGCGGCGGCGGAAGAGAAGGAGGTGGTGAAGGAACCGCCAAGGCTGGCCGCCGAGGCAGAGGACGACCCCGAAAAGCAGGCGGAGAAGGACGAGAAGAAGCCCGCCGGTGAGGAGGCGCTGGCCTCCACCGACGTCGACCAATCCGTCTCCTCCAAGGAGGGGAGCAACCTCGTCGCCGACCACGAAGACCCCGAGAAGAAGGCTCTCGACGAGCTCAAGCAGCTTATCCGAACCGCCCTCGCCAACCACGAGTTCTCCCCTCCGCCGCCACCTCCGCCGGCGGCGCAAGCGGAGGAGGAGGCTAAGCCTGAAGAATCGCTTGCCCCGGCGCCGGCGGCAGAGGAGCCAGCCCCACCAGTGGAGGTCCCCCGCTACCGGCGACGGCGGCGGTGGAGAAGGCCGTCATGGTGGAGAAGGATGGCGCCCAGACTGTTGGAGCCGTTGAAGAGACCGCCGTCCCGCTACCCTCCGAGAAGGCGACTTCGACGGCGCCGGAGGAGGTGGTCATCTGGGGGATCCCGCTTCTCGGCGACGAGAGGAGCGACACCGTCCTCCTCAAATTCCTCCGAGCCCGGGACTTAAAAGTCAAAGAAGCCATGGCGATGCTGAAGAACGCCGTGATCTGGAGGAAGGAGTTCGGGATCGAGGCGCTCCTCGAGGAGGACCTCGGCATCCCGGAGATGGAGAAGGTGGTCTTCATGCACGGCACCGACAAAGAGGGCCACCCGGTGTGCTACAACGTCTACGGTGAGTTCCAGAACAAGGAGCTCCATGCCATGGCCTTCGCCGACGAGGAGAAGAGGCAGAGGTTCCTCCAGTGGAGGATCGAGTACCTCGAGAAGGGCATCCGCCAGCTGCTCGACTTCAGTCCTGGTGGCGTCTCCACCATGGTCCAGGTCACTGATCTCAAGAACTCGATCGGCCCCATGAAGCGCGAGCTTCGCCAGGCCCTCAACCTGCTCCAAGATAATTACCCTGAGTTTGCTGCCAAGCAGGTATCTTTCAACCAATACTTCTCTTCGCACTCAATCATTCAATATATCTCTGGATTTTATGACTTGCTTTTGAGGTCATAATTTGAATTGTGCTTGAAATAAAAAGACGCTTAGATTTTTATGCCTAGTATTGCTTTGTTTTGCATTGGATTTATTCAAGTGGGGTTTTTGATTAAAATCGACCGACGTTAGAATTGAATCCAATATGAATTCTTAGCTGGAAGGGAATGATAGTTTAATAAATCAGAACTTGGTTTGTTTGGATTTGGATCAATGTAAGAAAGCTAAATTGCGTTGTCTCTTGTTATCTTTTGGCCATTGTTCTTTAAAGCATGCTGGTTGTCGAAAGGCTCTCTTTTTATTATCTGATCGTGAAAGAGTCATAATTTGTTTGGGCCTCGTTAGATATTCATCAATGTTCCATGGTGGTATCTTGCTTTCAATCGGATGATCAGCCCATTCTTCACCCAGAGGAGCAAGAGCAAGTTTGTTTTCGCTGGGCCATCCAAAACAGCTGAGACCCTTTTCAAGTTAGTGGAGATCTCTGAAGCTTCTTCTCTGTTGTTAAGTCATTTTTAGCAATCAATTTGAGAAATTTTTCAATATGCTCTTGTTTAATTCACACAGATACATTGCTCCCGAGCAAGTCCCGGTTCAGTATGGAGGTCTGAGCAAGGAGAACAACTCCGATTTCACTGCTGCTGATGCGGTTACTGAGAGCACCATCAAGCCCTCGACGAAGCAAGTCATAGAGATACCAGTTGATGAGGTGCGGAGATTGTTCCTTTCGCAAGCTCATCGATTGATTTGCTTTAGAGTATCAACTAATATGCCATGTCCTTGTCAAGATGGTTTCAGAAAATGAGCTTTGGACTGAAATGCTATATATTCTTTGCAGAAATGCCTTCTTGTTTGGGAGCTCCGAGTCCTGGGATGGGATGCGACCTACGGCGCGGAGTTTGTGCCGAGCTCAGTACATGGATACACTGTGATTGTGCAGAAGGCTAGGAAATTGGTTGCCAGCGATGAACCGGTGGAGAAGAACAGCTTCAAGACTGGGGAGGCAGGCAAGGTGGTTCTCACAGTGGACAATACCACCTCTAAGAAGAAGAAGCTTATCTACAGATACAAGATCAAGAGCTCTACTGAATCCATTTGAGGAGTTGCCTGGAGAAGGGATGGAAGAAGTAGAAAGTGATCTTTGCTGAGTGACCTTCTGCAGTGGATAGAATTGGTGTTATTTGGGAAGCTATTTATTCTACCAGTATTTTTGCATCTTGTTTCTATTTTTGAGATGAATTTTTTTTTTTTAATGTAAGTGTAGTGGTGCTCTTTTTTCGGAGACTTGGTGTCAATTTGAGTTATTTACTTTGTAAATGATCTACACACCTTTGGTCTCTCTGGAGTTACTCTCGTTATATGAGTGCATTGTTGAAAACCTTGCCCATGGAAGCAACCATCTGTTTATTTTCTTATTTATTGATTGGCCTTTTGACCAGTCCTTCTCGAAAGACAAAAAAAAGGGAAAAAAAAAAAAAGAAATCTTTCTTGTTCGCCTTTATTTTTTTGTTCTATCTCTGTGTCAGCAGTTGTATCTACCCTCTAGCTGTCCTTAGAAATATATTAGCTTTTTCTGATTTCTTCAATCATGAGGCCTGCCACCTCATGGAAACGAACTTCCATCATTCTCTCCATAAATTTGCCAACACCAGCTCATGAGATCAGAAGAACTCAGCAAAGGTAACATGCCCTCTGCCTATTTATTACATCGGTACTCCATTATTCTTTGCCTGTATAACAGCAATAACATTATCTGCAAGAGGGAAGTTATCAGTGGTCTCTGGGGACTCAGGAGAGGGACAAGAGTGATGATGTCAGGACTCCAACCTCTCTGTGCTGTGGATGAATTGTGAGTTTACTGGTGCAGGATTATGTGAGCAATTATGGAAGGGATGGGCTTCTCTTTTTCTCGAAAAAACACCAGTCAGCTCCTTGTTTCGAAGCGTGACCTAGTGTCTCCCAGTGTAGTATGCTAGTAAATAAAAAATTTCGCTCTGTCCAAAATGCTGACAACATCGACTCTGAACCTTCTCCAGCCCAATAGCCTTGATTGTTGGATTCCTTACTCCATGTCGTGCTTGCATGCTTATCTGTGACTAGAGAGAGAGAGAGAGAGAGAGAGAGAGAGAGGGAGAGCTGGGGGAAAGTTGGGTACATGTCAGAACTATTTTGAATTTGCTAGCTAGGCTGCATGTTGCTGCACGTGATTAATTGACACAGCTATGGATCTAGACATCTGCTTCAAGTCCTGATTGCAATTGTTTGAGTTGGTAGAGAGCAGGTGATCCAGCTCTGCAAGGGCCCATCCCTTGGTTAGATGAAAGCACAATGAGGCATAAGTTTATAGCTGGACAAGCTGCTTCTGGGGCCATTTCTCTGTCTTGATCTTTGAAGCAACTGCTGCTTTTGGGCACAAACTCTTTAATCAAGTCATACGCCTAAAGAACCAATCCAGCTTGTCTTTGTAGAGGGCAAGCGCAAATTTAGGCAGGCCATTTACGCTGTTGGTGACAAGACATGAGTCATTGTCACCTTCTTCTCAGCTTTCTCCCACTCCAATCCCTCTGTTTGGCTCCATAAGAAATGAACACTCGTAGAAATCATAGGGAAATCAAATGATTCATTTCATTTTTAACACCTATTTGCATTCCATTCCATTCCTACAACATCTAACTGGCAGCCAGATGTGATAGAATTTAGAATGTGAGCGTGGCCCCCCTCATCTCTCCTTGGAGGACACTTTCTCTGTCCCAAGACATGCATCCAGCTTTTATTGACCGGGGCCAAATGCCAGCCGGCCCAGCTCCCTTTCTTTCAAACTCAGAAGGAGAATATCTCGTTGTTATTATTTTGAAACTATTGCTAGAGAAAAAAGGTGATCCCATTTGATGTTTGACCCTCCAAGTTGGCCACCGAACACAATAATTTATAGTCCTTTGACCCGTTGGGCCCGAGCTTAAACTCTTTCTTACCAAATCCAATCAATTCAAGACATTGTAGCAGTACTAGGAGATTAATTCATATCCCACAAAATTGTGATTTCATTATCTTTTCAAATTTATTCTCCAATTTTATTGATGAGTTGGTAATTAAAATGCGATGAAGTTATCATTATTTTTCACTAGTTTATCTACTTGTATGTATGCTTATGAACCTTATGCAGCAAAATGATGGGTAATATGATCAGATGAAGAATAACTTGACTAATTGATTGCCATAGTGAAAAGAACTAACTTGATTCAAGCTAGCATTTAAGACAGGAAGCAGAGTTTTGTCCTTAAAGCAAAGCTAAAACAAGAGACAACTCTAATATGTAGTAGGTTTAATGCGAACGCATGATGGAAAGCGAGTGCAACCCACCCGTAATTTAATTATCTTGGTTTCAGAACTTGAGATGCATGGTATCTTTCATCGCTAAGGGCTTAATTGGATGTCAGATAAGACCTTTCTGTGAGTTTTTTTCTTCTAAAAACATGATGTAATCAAAGTTGGTTTTGGGGAAAAAAAAGATAGGTGGCAACTAATCATAAGAAAATAGGGACAATTAGTCTTTGTCCAAACAATTATTTTCTATCCAAAGCTAAGCCAATCTTTGACATAGTTTCATGATAGAGTGCTCAATCATAAGATCTTATCAGTCCAATACAATCTTCTGCAATCCTAACGACCTTTTAATGTGCTTGCCAACATTTTTTGAGTTGTCTTGAGGATTAGTTTTCAGTTTGTCATCCTTCTTGAAGGAACAAAATTGCGATGTGTCTACAACAATCATACTTGATAAGTAACACGAGTTCATCATCATTAACTGAAAAATAGCTAGCAAACACATGTCGATTGCTATGGAAGATGGTTGTACATATATCATGTGTTAATTAGAGAAGCAGATGGTTAAGATCTAACGAACTGTACCTAAATTTCATCCTTTATCATCATAAATTACCTTTGATTATGGCCATATGGGTCCATTGAATGAGACAATTGAGCGTACATAGTATGCAAGCCTGTCAAAAACCTAAGGTGGCTTACTAGAGATTTAGAGGTATGGCCACCGTATTGGAGTGGGACAAGAAGCCCTGGCATTGATGAATGAAGTGAAATCGCTCTGCTAGTCTATATTAGCTGCTTGCAATGTGTTCCGCTTTATCTCGACAAAAAATGACTGCTGTTCAGGAGGAATTTCTCTGTATGAAGATATCCCCACTGGATTTCGTTCAAGATTTACTCCAGTAGGAAGAGGACAGACAGATGTCCCAAGGGGGCACAACCAAGTCCTTATCAGGATGGGGAAAGGGACAGGAGTAGACCACTGGGTTAGAGGCCTAGGCATGGCATGTGGCTCTGTCCTAGGCCTTGGTAATCTGGTCATGGGTGGGCTCATATGGAAAAATGTGGCCACTTTGCTCCCTCTAACCTTGTGCTCCTTGGATCCCCCTTGCCCACTATTAGCTTGATGGTAACTCAGGATTGGTAATAGTTGATCTTAACAAATTTAAATTATCATATTAATAAAATATAATAATTCAAATGATAATATTTAATTTTGATAATCCAAAATTACCATGATAATTTGATTCTTCTTTCAAAGGTGATATTTAAGATTATCGAAGATTAGCTAGCAATCTCAAATTGTGCATTTGACTTTCATTTGAATATTTAATAATAATTTAATTTAATTATATAATTAAATTAAATTATATTTAGCATTAAATATTAATATATAATATAATATTTGATATTAATTTTGATATTTTAAATAATAATGTAATATATAAATACAACTCAACTCAACTCATCTAAGCCTTTTCCCAACTACATAGGGTCTGCTACATGAATCTGTTTCCTCCACTTTGCTCTATTCAGGACCAAATCGTCATTCAAATTACAAATAGTTGTATTTTTTTAATTACTTTTGTCCATGTTAGTTTCGATCTACCTCTACCTCTATCCTTACAATGGATTATTAAAAGACCACTCTTTCTAAATGGAGCATCTACAGGTCTACGTTGTATATGTCTAAACCACCATAAATAATTTTCTCTCATTTTATCTTCAATTGGAGCTACTCCTATCATTTCTTTTATGTTTATTTCTAATTCTTTCTTTTAAATTTTTACCATATATCCATCTTAACATACGCATTTCTGTTACTCTTAATTTATTCACATATTTTAATATTATCCAACACTCTGCTCCATATAGCATAGCTGGCCTAATAACCATTTATAGAATTTTTTTAATTTTAATAGGATGCACCGATTATATAATACTCCCGAAACACCCATCCACTTGATCCATCATGCTTTAATCTATTATTCACATCTTTACATGTTTCATCTTCTTACTGGATAATTAATCACAAATACCTAAATTTTTTACTCCTTAATGTCTCTTGGCTTGCAATCTCCACTATTTCTTTGTTTGTATTTCTACTTTCACTAAAATTACATTTCATGTATTCATATTTAGTTCTACAATGTTAACATCTTTAGATTCTAAAACCTTTCTCCAAATCTCTAACTTAGCATTTACTCCATATTTAGTTTCATCAATCAATACTATATTATCTGCAAATAATGCATACCATGGGATATCATCTTGAATGTGTTTGGTTAATTCATCCATAACTAATATAAAATATACGAACTTAAGACATATCCTTAATGTAAACCTACAATAATTAAAAACTCACTAGTTTCTTCTTTGTTGTTTTAACAATAGTTATTGCTCTATCATACATATCTTTTATCAATTCTATGTACCTTTTGGTAACTCCTTTTTTCTCTAAAACCCACCATATTATTTTTCTAGATACTCAATCATATGCTTTCTCTAAATCAATAGGACCATATGGAGGTCTTTTTTTTCTATACCTTTCCATCAATTTTCTTAATAAATAGATAGCTTCCATGGTCAATCTTCTAGGTATAAATTTAAATTGATTATTTGACACCAAAATTTTAGCTCTTATTCGATTTTCTATTACTCTCTCCCATAATTTTATTGTATGACTCATTAGCTTAATCTCTTTATATTTTGCATAATTTTGAATATCTTCTTTATTTTTGTATATGGGTATTAATATACTTTTTTTTCAATCATCCAGCATTCTTTTGGTTACTATAATTCTGTTAAATAAATTGGTTAACCACATGTCTCTAATTTCTTCTAAGCCTTTTCAAGCCTCAATAGGAATCGCATATGGTCCTAAGCCTTTGCATTTTTTATTTTACTCAAAGCCTTTTTAACCTCGAGCGTGCTAAATCTATAAAAAAATTTATGTCATTTGTTACTCCTAGGTTATCACATCCTTGTACCCTTAAATTTATTAAATTATTTTTATTTAATAATTTTTTAAAATAATTTTTCATCATTCTTTTATTTCTTTTCTTTTACTAAGACTCTTTCATCTTCATTCTTAATACATTTAATATAGTTAAGATCTTTTTTTTTTCCTCTTAGTTTTGCTAGTTTATATATAGTTTTTTTACCTTCTTTCGTATCTAGTCTATTATATAAATCATCATAGGCTTTAAGTTTGGCATTACTTAACGCTTTTTAGCTTATTTCTTTACATCCATATACTTTTAAGACTTTTTTCATCCCTAACCTCTTGCCAAATTTTATTGCTTGTTCTTTTAAACTTGATGGCAGCTTGAACTTTCTTATTCCACCATCAAATTTTCTTTCCTACTAGTCCTACTCCTTTTGATTCTTCTAAAATGTTGTATTTTTTATGTATTTGGTTTTTTTTATATTAAATTGTGATCATTGTTTATGTTTATATCATTTCTCTTACTAACTTTTTTAAAAATAATTCTAATTTTTCTTCTTTTAAATTCTACCATTTAATTTCTGAATTAATAGTTTTACGTTTTACTCTATATTTTATTTTTATCTATATATTTGCTACCATTATCCTATGTTGTGAAGTTAAACTTTCTCTTGGAATAACTTTACAGTTTTTGCATGTTATTTTATCTATCTTTCTAGTTAAGAAAAAGTCTATTTGACTTTTATTAGATCCACTTTTAAATATTATTAAATATTCATCTCTCTTTTAAAAATAAGTGTTTGCTATTGTTAAATTATACGCCATTACAAAATCTAATAAGCTCACGCCGGCTTCATTCCTATCTCCAAATCCATATCCTCCATGTACCGTCTGTTTATCTATATGTCCATTAAAATCTTCTCCCAAATATATCTTTTCTTCTTGTGGTATTTCATGCATTACTTTATCTATATCTTTCCAAAATTGTGTCTTAGTTTATTGGTCTAATCCTACATGTGGTGCATATGCACTAATTATGTTCATTATATTATTCTTAATTATAAGTTTCAGTGATATAATCCGATCTCCTTTCCTAGCTACCTTAACAATATATTCCTTAAAATTCTTGTCTACAATATTCCTACTCCATTTCTATTTTTATGTTTTTAAGTATAATATAATTTATATCACGTATTCTCTATTTCTCTAGATCTTTTACCTATCCATTTAGTCTCTTATAAGCATATTATATTTACTTTTATCCTAATCATAGTGCCAACTATTTCCATAGATTTGCCCGTTAATATTCCTATAATCCAATTTGCTATTCTAAGTTGTTATCATCGACTAACTTCTTTATCCGCACTCGTTCGTAGTGCAGAAACCCTTACTCATTTATCACCGCACCCAGACGTCGGTGCAGCGCTCCTTGCCCATAATTTTTTAAAACATCGGAAACAGATGCAACGCGTCTCTTAACGGGAACATCCTAGTCTTTTGCATAATTTGATTTAGTAAATTCATATTCTAAGGGATCTGACGAAGTTTTATATGCTGGCTGTCAGCTACCTAACGCAACCCTCCTCCTTTATTCGGGCTTAGAACCGGCCTTAGTAGATTTAATAATATAATATATTATATATTATATTATTATATATATTAATACTATAATATAAATAGTAAATTTAAAATTAGTTATTCTTTTTGTATATTAAATTTTTATATTTAAATGATATTATTTATATTATTTATATTATTAAGTATTTATGACTAAATAATATAATATATTTTATCTATTTATCTATAATATATAATATTTGTAAAATGCTTTTATGAAGAATTCTCAGCTCAACTCACCTAAGCCTTTTCCCAACTACATAGGATCGGCTATATGAATCTGCTTCCTCCACTCTGCTCTTATACGAAGAATTCTTACTTTTTAATATAACATTTCATATTTGAGAAGAAAAAAAAAAGCTGATCATTTAACAAATAAAAAAAGTTATAATAAATATAAATAAAATATAATATCATTATAATATAAAAATTTGATAAACTAACTAAATTATTTCTTTTTAGAATATTAAAATAACACAATGCATCAAAACTTTACAAAGTTAATTTAAGGTTTGGATTCCAACCCTAAATTCCATTAACATCTTTTTGGTTCGAACGATTCAGGTTGCATCGAATACTGAAAGTTCCCCTTTGAATTTTTTCGTGAATCGTGATAGTGCCTTATGTTCATCCCACGGCAAGGGTCAAAATGTTTGGCGGGTTCGAGGTTCTTTTGCTCGCGCAAGAAGTCAACACCCATCGTCTAGTTTGGTAGCTGGAGAGCAGGTTTTCTTGCCCAAATATTTATTTTCTTCAACTAAACTTCATAACGGGGGAATAATATATGTCAAATTGTCAATGATGGTGGTTCCTCCATTGCTGTGGAAAACCATCGAGAAAACTTTCCAAGCAGCCAGCATGAAATAGCCTTCCATGTGAAATATAAAAGTGAAAAGATAAAAAGATTAGAAGTTATTTATGTTCACTGTGGGATTCATGTCAGCCTAAAGCTGCAGTGCATACGACATTACAAGGAAAATATACTTTTTGGTGTGCAAAATTTTACTCAAAATTTATTTTGATCCTCAAACTGTTAATTATTATGCTTTAATCCCTTTATATTTTAATAATATTATATTCCTAACATTTCATTACATGAAATTTATTAAAATTAATTAGTTCATGTGTTCTCGTTAAGGTAATCGATTAGCTTTTCTTCAATTTTAATTAATACTATAAAATAAGACGTTAGAATGTAATATTCTTAAATCAAGGAATTAAACTACAATAACTACCAGTTTGGAGATCAAAATCGTTGTCTTTTTTTTAAAGGAAAGTATTGAATTAAAAAAAAAAAAATTGAACGCCTGTGAGCACGAACGAAACTCATGAATGCTGCAACCGCTCGCAAACATTTGCGACCGATTGTGTTAAAAATTCACCTTTGTACTGAGTTTATAAATAAGTTCAAGATTTCAAAATTAAAAAATTTTTAATATAAAATATCTTTTTAAGATTATTTTTATTATGTTATTGCTATTTTTTTTTGAGCATTGTAAGAAGTCATTAGGCTGCATTTTCATACGGTCATATTCATGATAGAAGATTTGGATTGAGCCTAATTATTGTGCCTTATAAATAAATTGCCTGCAATCTATACAAAGAGGCAAAATTTAGATCTTAGGACAGCATCTAACACTCATCAATTTAGGCACGGTTATCAACTTCTTTTAATTTAGATTTGTTACATTTAATTTTTTATATTTTAATTTTTAGCATTTTTTTAATGATTTAAACTTTCAAAACATAGTTATTTTTCAACAAAAATAAATTTTGAGTGAAAGTTCAAGCACTAAAATTTTAGCCTTCATTTTAAATAAATGACACATTTGCACATGATAATTTCACATCGCAGTGTACTTCCTGGGCCTAGCTTTAAAATATGCAGGCCCGAACAGTGGTGGTCTACGTATGGCCCATCAATATGCCTCGCTGGGACTTGCGCAGCCCGTCTATAAACGTGCTAGCGTCTCCATTTGGCCCACCACCTGCATGTTCCCCGTTCATGGCCCAATCAAAACTAAGCCGACGAACCAGTTGCCGCTTTCTCGCCTCAATCCTTGTCCAAGACTGTAAGGACCGGGCCCACGGGCCCGTTTCATTACAAGAAAGTAAGACGGACAAGGTTCACACCAACTTGAATCATCCCAACCCAAAAAGGGATCCAATTGGTGCCTTGTTTTTCTTGCTTAACCGGTTATAAACCACTCAACCAATTCCTAATTTCTCAATGTGGAACTATTGGGAGGGGCATCACAATCTACCCCCCTTACAGAGGCGACGTCCTCGTCGCCATGGGCAATTGATCACAACCACCAGGCAGACAGTATTCTAGAGGTGGCCCCTACAGGTTCAAGAGGTGGCTCCCATCCCCCATGGATGTAGCACTTTGTCCTGTATGGCACTTAGCTCCCGCACTTCCGACTGGTGCGAGGCTCTAATACCATATTGTAACGACCCGAGCCCACGGGCCCGTTTCGTTACAAGAAATCAAGACGAATAAGCTCAACACCAACTTGGGCCACCACAGCCCAAAAAGGGATCCAATTGGTGTCTTGTCCTTCTTACTTTACCACATATAAACCATTTAACCAACTCCCAAATTCTCTATGTGGGACTATTGTGAGGGATCACAATCTACCCCTCTTACAGAGGCAACGTCCTCGTCGCCAGGGTAATTGATCACAACCACAAGGCAGACATGATTCTAGAGGTGGCCCCCACAGGTTCAAGAGGTGGCTCCCATCCCCCATGGATGTAGCACTTTGTCCTGTGTGGCACTTAGCTCCTGCACTTTCGACTGGTGTGAGGCTGTGATACCATATTGTAAGGACCCGGGCCCACGGGCCCGTTTCGTTACAAGAAAGCAAGACGGACAAGGTCCATACCAACTTGGGCCACCACAGCCCAAAAAAGGATTCAATTGGTGCCTTATCCTTCTTGCTTAATCGGTTATAAACCACTAAACCAATTCCTAATTTTCCAATGTTGGACTATTGGGAGGGGCATCACAATCTACCCCCTTATAGAAGCGATGTCCTCGTCGCCATGGGCAATTGATCACAACTGCAGGCAGGATTCTAGAGGTGGCCCCCACAAGTTCAAGAGGTGGCTCCCATCCCTTATAAATGTAGCACTTTGTCCTGTGTGGCACTTAGCTCCTGCACTTCCGACTGGTGCGAGGCTCTAATATCATATTGTATCGATCCGAGCCAACGGGCCCGTTTCGTTATAAGAAAGCAAGACGGACAAGCTCCACACTAACTTGAGCCACCACAGCCCAAAAAGGAATTCAATTGATACCTTGTCCTTCCTACTTTACATATAAGCTATTTAACCAACTCCCAATTTTCTAATATGGGACTATTGAAAGGAGCATCACAAAGACCCAACGGTGATAAACCTCCTAGCCCCGGCTCCTTCTCATCTCCTTCCTCCCACGGGCGTCTCAGCGTCTGGTCACTGCCAAGCATTGCCAGCGGGCGAGAAGCGAGACCGAGGCAGCAGCTGGTGTGCTGCAGCGGGGTCGACCTGACCGATATAATTCCCGGCGGCGAGCTCGCGATCCGGCCTATGATGCACTGCGTTTTGAGACAACTTTCAGGTTTTGCCCATGAGCGCTCCAAGCTGACACACTAATTTTATTAGCAGGTTAAAATTGCATTGCCCAAAAATTTAAGTAAAAATTAATTAATAATAAATAAATTTTAATCAAAAAAATATTTTTTTTTGGTTAAACTATAGTATTAACCTTTGTGGCACTTTGATTTTGAAATTTTAAAAATTATAAAAATAATTCTGAATTTTTTTTTTTTTTTTTTTTTTTTACTTTGATTTCTACCAGTGAGACACTGTTAGTTTTGATCCACGTGACAAAATCAATTTAAAACCCATAATTAATCTAATATCTAATAATTAATAAAAAACGAAAAGAACTTCTTTCACCGCGCCTCCCGCAACCTTCTCCCGTGCCCATGGCTCCACGAGAACCACTTTAGCTCTGCCTTGAGTTCCTGCGAGAAATGCTGCGCCTTGGCCACCGACTGCGAGAACTGGCGGAGGCGGTGCAACAAGTTCCGGGCGATCGACAGCGTTCTTGAGGCCACCGACTGCGAGAACCGGCGGAGGCGGTGCAACAAGTTCCGGGCGATCGACAGCGTTCTTGAGGCCACCGACTGTGGCATCACCCCCGCCGAGTCCCACTCAGCGTCTGGAACGGCAGAGGCGGGCTCGACGCTGCGAAGGATGACGGTGTCATCCTCTTGGAGGTCGAGCGTCACCTCAACGAACTCCTCGATCGGCGCCATTGGTTGAGTTCCCAGGCGACGATCTGGAGCTGAGGATCCTTCATCCGAGTACGGTGTCCGATGCCCATCGGCGCGTGCCTACTCAATCCCCTCATCTGGATCAATAATGTAGCAATTATCAATACTACTAGATGTACGTTTTCTCTCTTTTTTTTTTTTTAACCGGTGGGAAAGAGCAAGGAAGGGAAGGGAGAGTGGACCGAGAGGAAGGGTGGACGGGGGTGGGGGGGGAGGTCACGGGGAGGGGGAGAACGGAAGAGGCTTCAGCGCGCGGGAGAGGGATCGAGGGTGGCGAAGGAAATTTTTTTATTAATTATTAGATATTAAATTCACGGATTAATTATAAATTATAAATTATAAATTAGTTTTATCACCTGAATGCCATATGGGATAAAAACTAGCAGTGTTTCTTTTGTTTAACGGTGGAGATCAAAGCGAATAAAAAAAAAGTTTAGGATTATTCTTGCAATTTTTTTAAGTTTAAGGATCAAAATGACATAACCTAAGTTCAAGAGTTAATACTTTAGTTTAGCTGTTTTTTTTTTAAAAAAAATCATTTAATATGAAAGAAAAAAACCATTCAATATGAAAGATATCACAATCTCTTTCGTCCTTATCGTATGCCATAAACTAAGTAAAATATACTTTAAATCGGATCATTAGTGCTGCAAGAATGGCTTCACAGCACTATAACGAATATACCATCATTTCATAGTTAGCTCCATCAACTTTCACTTACTCAGATCGACTCTAATACGATTTGTAACGTTATAAGTCCACATGCTAGCTTAATTAAATACTTAAAAATTTTATGACCTAAAAATTTAAATAAAATTAATTAATAAAAAAAAACTTAATACATAATAATTTTATTTTATTTAATATAAAATTAAATTAAGGTATTTTAATTTTTAAGTTAAACTACATTATTAATCCTTGAACTTAGGGTATTGTGTTGCTTTAATCCTTAAACTTTAAAAAATTACAAAAATGATCATGAACTTTCCTTTTTATTTCACTTTGATCCTTGCCATTAAAAAAGAGAGACGTCATTAGTTTTTGTCCTACACGGCAGTACATGTGGCAATACACATGGCATCTAAATGATAAAACTAATTTAAAATTTATGACTAATCCATTAACCCAATATCTAATAATAATTAATAAAAAAATAAAAACAACCTTTTTAACCTATTAACTCATCGCGCTCCTAGACCTTCTCCTTCCTCCCTCTCCTCCATCCATCACCTACGCACCCCTCCCTATAACCTCCTCCATCCTTCACCGCAACCTCCCCCGTTTCCACCTTAGTCTCTCACCCACAGCCCTCGTCGCGAACCCCCTCCTCCATCTCCCCTTCTTGGTGACCTTCTCCCTCCTTCGTCCCTTAACGCAGCACTCCCCGTGCTAGTAGTATTAAACCAGAAGAACAAGGCAGCAAAATAAAAGATGAAAAAAATATGCTCCAAATTCCATTCCTCTTCCCATCCCTTTACTATCCACATTGCCCAACTTGGACCTGCCTTCATCCCTTCCTCCCTTGTTCTTTCAATTCCTATCCCACCTTCGCCATCGTCTCTACCTTTTCGGAGTAGTCCACTACCGTCATTCCCTACCCTCTCAACCTTCCCCGCCCTCCTTTGCGACATCTCCGTGGCTTGCTCTCCACGTAGTAATGAAACAATTGGAAGCAGGTACTCTTATACTCCTCAGCCTCTGCTCATCGTTGTGAACGTAAGGCAACACTCAAACTAGTGCCCTCTATCTCTTATTTATTTATTTCTTTTTTTTTTGTTGGTTATTATCGTGAAAGGTGTCACCATCCATAGAGAGGAGAAGCATCATTGAAAGCTGTGATGAGGAATGAAGGACGATGAAAAGGAAGGAGGTTGCAGAAAGGGGTGTGGCGGATGAGGAAGGAAGGAGAAGGCTAAGGAGCGAATGGGTTAATAGGTCAAAGTGATTATTTTTATTTTTTATTAATTATTATTAGATATTGAACCAATAGAATAATTATAAATTATAAATTAGTTTTATCATTTGGATGACATGTGTATTGCCATATGCATTGCTACTGCGTAGGATAAATATTACCAGCATTTCTCTTTTTTAACGATAGAAATTAAGTGAAACAAAAAAAAAAAAGTTTAGATTTAATTTTATAAGTTTTTAAAATTTAAAAATTAAAATGACGTAATACTCTAAGTTGAAAGGTTAATGATATAGTTTAGCCTAATTTTTATTATGCACGAAAGCAACGGATACATTGGTGCTTCTCCCGCCACTCCAATAAGCGAGAAAAAGAAAACAAAATCCCACTCTCCAATAAGCGAGAAGAAAAAAAAACAAAATCCCACTAGCCTAGCGGATTTCATAGGCTTGTTTATTCCTTCCGGCAAAATGAGTTAATCGGTCACGAGGTTGTTGGACTTGGAAGATAACGATTCGCTGCCTAGCGTACTCACCGTAATAAAAGAACTGGTACGCAGAGCTAGTAAGTGTCTGCAAGGACTCAAGGCGGTCAACAAGTCAAAAGTTCACTACCTCCTCGCCACGTCTTCAAACTTGAAAGCTGAAAGTTGAAACACTGGAACCTCTGCACTCCCGCGACAATTTTAATTTTAATAGAACGCTACCAGTAACCAAACCACGTGCTCTTATCTTCTGTACATTTCCCTCTCAGCTATACTCCCCCGGATCAAGAGGAAAAGGAAGAACTCCCAGCGTGATCGGAAAGGGGTCGGAAATCGGGGGAGACGATAAAAAAATTCCTCGATTCTCTCGCCCACTGGCTTGTGCGCCCTTCTATTCTTCTGTCATTGCTCTTTCTCGAAGGAGGAGGAGGAGGAGGAGGAGGAGGCATGGGCGGAGGACGGTCGCTGGCGGAGACCCCGACGTGGTCGGTGGCCACCGTCACCACCGCCATGGTCGCCGTCTGCTTTCTGGTCGAGCGCTCCATCTACCGCTTCGCCCGCGTGCGTATACCTCCTTCTCTCTCTCTCGACCGTCCAACTCGTGCTCTGTTTCTTGATTTCTTGTCATCTCTCCAATGCAGTGGTTGAGGAAGACCAAGAGGAAGGCGATGCTTGCCGCTCTCGAGAAGATTCGCGAAGGTTTCTGTCCTTTCTTCGAGTTCTTGATTTTTTTTTCGGGTTTTATTTCCAGATCCTTAGGGGTTTGTTTCTTTGTATTTGTGGGAAAAAAACAAAAATCGAAGAGTTGATGTTGCTGGGGCTGATATCGTTGATGCTGAGCCAAACGGCCAGGTGGATCTCCGAGATCTGTGTTCCTTCGTATATTTTCAACAGCCGATTCTATACCTGCACGGAGAAAGACTTGGAAGAACTGGCCGGGGGTTCCGGCTCAGTTCCTTGGAATCGGACGAAGGTTGTGAGGACGCTTCTTGACGCCTCTCTTCATCATTGCGCTGAGGTGAGGAGGGATTGATAGTGCACGTTGTTGCTGTTCTGGATTTCTTTTTGCTTTGTATCTTGGTGTTGATGGTCAGTGTCTTCAGGATCATGAGCCATTTGTGCCCTTCGAAGGGCTCGAGCAGCTCCACCGCTTCCTTTTTATTCTTGGGATCACTCATGTGTTGTATAGCTTCGTCACGGTTGTTTTGTCTATGATCAAGGTATAGGTTCTTCATTTCACCTACGGACATGGCATATACGTTCCATATCTTATTAGCTCTTGTTCATTTTTTTTTTTCCTTCTTCTCTTTTGCAGATCTACGGCTGGAGGAAATGGGAAAAACAAGCATATCCGCTATCTACTGAGGATTTGCAAGGTTAGACTTTCTGATGTAAAAATGGATTGCATTTTCTTTCTCCTGATTTTCTTGTTCATTAAAAAGATAGACTTTTCTTAACAATGAGGACTTGGTTTTCATAAAGAAATGCTCCATGCAGTTCTATGAGTTCTTTTTAAAGCTGGTGTCAAATGATACCGGTTTTGCAATATAGGGGTGGAAGAGAAAAATTTTATGAAAAGGAGATTAAGTAAAAAATGCCATTTCAAATGGCATTTTCCAAGGCTACCGCAGCAATCGCCTTTTAAAACACGATTTTATAAGGCCTCTTTTTTTCGTTTCCACTTCCGTTCAAAACCTCTTTTCACTTGAAGGACCATGTAAAGATGGCACACGGGAGACGTTAAAAACGCCATTTCAACGCTAACTAACCCTACTTTTGTTTGGAGTTTTCTCTACTTCGGCAACCGTGGCCCCTACTAGAGCAATTTGCTCTGGTGACATTATGGCGGTGTCTTGTTTTTAGATGATGTTGGTGGTGGGGTTGGGGGTTGGGCTAGGCCTCTCTTCTTCCTTGTTACTTTGTCACTAATCTGGTAAGTTTATGTCGTATGGTGAAAAGATAGAATTATTGAAATGCCTTTGTTTGTGTGAACCTGTCGTCTCTGTGTTAAGGACAGATAAGCTTTTGTTTTTCTTTTTCTTTTTCTTTTTAAATAAAGGGGCTTTTCCTTATGTCTTATCCTTTCTTTTGTTCGATATTATTATTCTTATCTTTTTATTTTTTTGGTTTTTGACAATAAGCTTCTTCAGTTCTTAGAAAAAGAATAATGTTTTGGATAAACAGCATCACAAAATTTCAATGGATTTGCCGTGATATTTGTTGGCTGTATTGTGTGGCAGATGGTGGCTACATACTTGAATCAGACTGAGGCTAGAGTTATACTCTATGTCCTTAAGACAATTTCGTCCCGCAATGGTGCTCACGGTCAGTATGACGATTGTCTCCCAGGATACAACAGTCTCCTTTTGATGAAAGCAGCACTACAATTCACCAAAATAATCGAACCAAGAATGCAACTCTCTTTTTGATGCACTATTGCTATACTATCCTTAGGAAAGTATGCAAATGCCTAAGAGAGTGGAAGAACTGAATTGAATTTGATTCAATTCGGAATGGATAATTGGATGATTGGAATGAGAGGGTCTTTAGTCCTATTTATAGTTTTTTAGATGCCCTTTGGAAGCAACTTTATGCCCCTTGGAAGCAACCTTATGCCCCTTGGAAGCAACCTTACGAATTAAATTAATTCGAATTCTTTTGATCAGAGGATGTTTGATAAGCCCATTCACTTCGTGATCTTCAGATCATGTGATCAGATAAGCCTTTTCATGGCTGTGATCTGATGATCTGAAGATCAGATAAGCCCTTTCATAATTGTGATCTGATGATCACGTTATCAGATAAGGCGGATGCCTTATCATCAACGGTTCGATTGACTTATCACTTGATCGAAGGGACGCCTTATCAAATGGTCAACCGTTGATAACCGTTGACTGGTCAACCTTGACCAGTTGACTGGTCAACCTTCCAACGGTCAAATCATCAACGGTCATGATCAATCCTGATCGCGATCACCAATGGTTGTGATCAATCCAAGTCATCGTTTGATCTCAGCCCTTCATCTCAATCCTGATCAGTTTCTACCGTCTGATCTTCATCATCAAAAAATTAAAGCCCCTCAAGCTCCAAGTGCAAAGTGCGCCTACAAAGCGCCCATTGCGCCCTTCGCACACGCGCGTGCGCGTGCGCGCGCACACGCGCGTGCGCGTGCGCGAGGGTGATGCTTCGCATCACCCTCAAGCTCTCCTTGTGGTGAGCCTAAGGAACTTAAGCTTCAAGGAAGTGGTTTCCATATAAGTGAACCTTCCTTTCTTGATTTTTCCGATATGGGACTAAATGTCCCCGCAATTTCTCATTCACACACATAAGGCGGTAATGGGCTTTCAAGGCCCATTAGGGTATTTAGGGTCTATTTTGGCCCATTACCCAACAATCCCCCACATGAATGGAAATTGGACTTAGATCAAAGATCATCAGAGATCAGCAAAGGCAAACCCCCACATAAAAGGATTTTAATGCAAATGAATATGCAGACACACTAAAGAGAGTATAATGGGATGAAGTTGTATCGGGATAGGTAGCTTGTGGCTTTGAACCTTCCTTAGTGAGTTGTTATCGAGTTTAC
Organism: Calamus simplicifolius; assembly: GCA_900491605.1. NCBI lineage: Eukaryota > Viridiplantae > Streptophyta > Magnoliopsida > Arecales > Arecaceae > Calamus > Calamus simplicifolius. The sequence continues at coordinate 37,456 of UESW01003955.1, read as the reverse complement.
TTGCTAAAAGGTGAACACGATGTCTTGAACCTTTCAGCGTTTTGTGTAAACTAAGACAATAACAATCACGCAACTTCTTCCCGAGCATTCTTTTGGTTCTCATGGTTGTGTTCATTTTGGCCCCGAACAACTCCTGGTCTCATGAGTGCTTCAGAGAATTAAACCTTAAAATTCTCATAGAATTGGCCCAGTTCACACTCACATAGGTGATTCTTATTAAGAGTATCCTGCTATACCCCACATGATGTTCATGTCATAAGAATCATTAAAAGCAATGCTTATCCTAGTACCTTTAGCAGGTAGCACCAATTATCATAGGAATGAGTAGGATTGTACATCCTTAGTGCTATCAAGTCTCTTCATAATTTAGTTGTCCCTTTTGAACCTAGATCTTGGGATCTCCAGTCAGCTAGGTTGGGTATCCACTATGAAGATTTTTTAGTTATAGGTTTTAAACCCATTCCCCTCGATAAACAGTTTACTTGATCTCTTGGTAACCCCTTTGTTAATGGATCCGCTAGGTTTTTCTTTGACTGAACATAGTCAATAGAAATTACACCAATTTCAAGTAACTGCTTAATGGTATTATGTCTACGACGTATATGTCTAGACTTACCATTATACATCTTATTCTGTGCTTTGCATATTGCCGATTGACTATCACAATGTATGCATATTGCAGACACAGGCTTTGGCCAACATGGAATATCTTCTAAAAGGTTTCGAAGCCATTCTGCTTCTTCAGCTGCCTTTTCTAAGGCAATAAACTCAGATTCCATAGTGGATCGAGCTATACAAGTTTGTTTAGAAGATTTCCATGACACAGCACCTCCTCCTAAGGTGAATACATATCCACTTGTGGATTTTGTATCTTCTGTGTTAGATATCCAATTTGCATCACTGTATCCTTCTAATACAGCTGGATATCTTGAATAATGTAATCCATAACTTAGGGTATATCGCAGATATCTTAATACCCTTATTAGAGCTGTCCAATGATTTGGACCTGGATTACTTGTAAATCTACTCAACTTATTGACAGCATATGCTATGTCAGGACGAGTACAATTCATGACATACATTAAACTGCCAATTATACGTGAGTATTCCAATTGAGATATGGGTTCTCCAGTATACTTAGCCAAATGTAGATTAACATCTACAGGTGTTTTCACCGGGCTAGTATCATACTTTTTATACTTATTTAATATTTTCTCAATATAATGAGATTGAGATAATATTATTTCCTCAGATGTTCTAGTGATTCGAATTCCTAGTATAACATCTGCAACACCCATATTTTTCATATCAAAATGTTTGATCAACATTTTCTTAGTCTGTTTAATCATTTCAGTATTACTACCAATGATTAACAGGTCATCTACATATAAGCAGATTATCACATACCCTTCAGATAGGGATTTGGCATATATGCATTTGTCACATTCATTTATTTTGAATCCATTTGATAACATTACATTATCAAATTTTATATGCCATTGCTTAGGTGCTTGCTTTAATCCATATAAGGATTTAACAAGTCTACACACCTTCTTTTCTTGTCCTGGAACAATAAATCCCTCAGGTTGTTCCATGTATATTTCTTCATCTAATTCACCATTCAGAAAAGCAGTTTTAACATCCATTTGATGAATTTCAAGATTGTTAATGGCTGCAAAAGCTATTAACATTCTTATAGATGTTATTCTACTTACTGGTGAATAGGTATCAAAGAAGTCTATACCTTCTTTTTGTTTGAAGCCCTTAGCCACTAATCTGGCTTTATACTTGTCAATTGATCCATCAGCTTTTAGCTTTTTCTTAAATATCCACTTGCACCCTAAAGGTTTCATACCAGATGGTAGGTCTACCAACTCCCAGGTATGATTATGCATGATGGACTCAATTTCATTATTGACAGCTTCTTTCCAAAAGGGTGCTTCTGGATTAGACATTGCCTCTTTGAATGTCTGAGGTTCATCTTGTAACATATAAGTTACATAATCAGGACCAAAGGACTTAGCAACTTTTGGTCTCTTACTGCGTTGGGTTCATCTTCAGGATATTCTTCCTGATGACTACTACTAGCAGTATTATCATCATAAGTTCTTTTATTTGAACTTATTTCTAATTTCCTTTTACTTGGAAATATATTTTCAAAGAATGTTGCATTCCTTGATTCCATGATTGTATTTTTCTGTATATCAGTTATATCTGATTTATACACAAGAAAGCGATATGCACTACTATTATGTGCATATCCGATAAATATACAATCAACAGTTTTAGGTCCTATCTTGACCTTTTTGGGGTCCGGAATAGCTACTTTAGCTAGACACCCCCACACTCTTAAGTAATTGTAAGAAGGCTTCTTTCCTTTCCATAACTCATATGGAGTCACTTCCTTCTTCTTAAGAGGTATCTTATTAAGAATATGATTTGCTGAGAGAATTGCTTCTCCCCATAAATTCTGTGGTGTACCAGAATTTATTAACATAGCATTCATCATTTCTTTTAATGTGCGGTTTTTACGTTCCGCAATTCCATTAGATTGAGGCGAATAAGGAGCAGTAGTTTGATGAATAATGCCATGCTCCTGACAAAATTCGTCAAAAGGTGCATCATATTCACCACCTCTATCACTCCTTATGGCCTTAATCTTTTTGCCAAGTTGATTTTCAACTTCATTCTTATAACATTTAAACATTTCTAAAGCCTCATCTTTAGACTTTAGTAGATACATAGCAGTATCTTGTTGAATCATCTATAAATGTTATAAAATACTTTTTACCTCCTCTAGTTTGAATTGACTTTAAGTCACATAGATCACTGTGAATTAAGTCAAGAGGTTCAGTATTTCTTTCAACTGATGGAAATGGTGTTTTTGCTAACTTAGCTTCAACACACACTTCACACTTGTAATGTGGATCGATTTCATGATTAGGTAATAATTTCAATTTCATTAATTTTCGTAATGAATTAAAATTCGCATGTCCTAATCTATCATGCCATAAACAAGAGGAGTCAATCATATAAGCAGAAGAAGAAGCTTTATTCATTTCAAGGTTTCTGTGTACAGTCATTACATTCACCTTGAATAATCCATTATTCAAGTAACCCCTTCCAATAAATATCCCCCCCTTAGTGAGTACAAATTTATCAGACTCAAAGACCATCCTAAAGCCATGTTTGCTTAGGAGGGAGCCTGATATGAGATTCTTCCGGATGTCAGGGACATGTAGCACATCATTCAGTAGAAGCTCCTTGCCAGATGTCATCTTCATAACGATGCGGCCAAGTCCTTCTATCTTGGATGTAGCGGAGTTACCCATGACCAAATTTCTACCATTGATAGGAGTATATGATGAGAACATACTCTTATCAGAGCAGACATGTCTGGTAGCTCCAGTGTCGATGTACCACTCATTTGCTTTGTCAACCATGTTTGCTTCAAATACAACAGCTGACAGCATCATCTCGGATACCTCTTTGGATAGGGTTTCAGTAACGTTGACTTCTTTCTTTTCTTTATCCTTGAAACGGCAGTCCTTGGATTTGTGTCCTTGCTTTCCACAAACAAAGCACTTTCCCTTAAACTTGTATTTCTTTGGATTGCCCTTCTTCTGTTTAAAGCCTTCGCCTGGAAACTTGCGTTTCTTCTTCCCTTCTATGAGGTTGGCCTTTGGCTCAGCAGGTTGTCCTCCTGCCTTCTTATCTTGGCTCTTATTGTCCTCCTCGATCCTTAGGCGGACAATTAGGTCTTCAAGTCCCATCTCCTTCCGCTTATGCTTCAGGTAGTTCTTGAAGTCCTTCCATAGTGGTGGTAGCTTCTCTATGATGGCAGCTACCTGGAATGACTCGCTGAGAGACATTCTCTCTGCATGTATCTCATGCAGGATAATCTGGAGCTCTTGGACTTGCTCCATAACTGTTTTGTGGTCGACCATCTTGTAGTCTAAGAACCTTCCAACCACAAACTTCTTGTGTCCAGCATCCTCTGTCTTGTACTTTTTGTCCAGGGATGCCCATAACTCCTTGGCAGTAGCAATACTGCTGTACACATTGTACAGGGTATTGTCCAGACCATTCAGGATGTAATTTTTGCAAAGGAAGTCCGAGTGCTTCCATGCCTCCACCGCAGCAATGACTTGCTTGTCGGTCTCCCCTTCCTTTAGGACAGGCGGATCTTCATTCAGCACTCTGACCAGGTTCAGAGTTGTGAGGTAGAACAGCATCTTCTGTTGCCACCTCTTGAAATCCGTGCCAGAGAATTTCTCCGGTTCTCGGCTTGAATGGATGTCGTCATAGTAGCCATCTGCAGCAGCACTTCCGTGGTAGCAGGAAATTGTCTTAAGATTGTTGGTGGGTATGTTGGCAGATGGTGGCTACCTATGAATCAGACTGAGGCTAGAGTTTCACTCTATGTCCTTAAGACAATTTCGTCCCGCAATGGTGCTTACGGTCAGTATGACGATTGTCTCCCAGGATACAACAGTCTCCTTTTGATGAAAGCAGCACTACAATTCACCAAAATTCGAACCAAGAATGCTACTCTCTTTTTAATGCACTATTGCTATACTATCCTTAGGAAAGTATGCAAATGCCTAAGAGAGAAGAAGACTAGAATTGAATTGAACTCAATTCGGAATGGCTTTGGATGATTGAAATGAGAGGGTCTAGGGTCCTATTTATAGTTTTTATGTTTTTATGCCCCTTGGAAGCAACCTATGCCCCTTGGAAGCAATTACGAATTAAATTAATTTAAATTCTTTTGATCTTGATATGCCCTTTAGACATCGTGATCTTCAGATCAGGCGATCGGATAAGCCTTTTCATGGCTGTGATCTGAAGATCGATCAGATAAGCCCTTTCATAATTGTGATCTGATGATCACGTTATCAGATAAGGACCGTTTGATTGCCTTATCATCAACCGATTGACTTATCACTTGATCGAAGGGACGCCTTATCAACGGTCCTGATGGTCAACCGTTGACCGGTTAACCGTTGACTGGTCAACCTTGACCAGTTGACTGGTCAACCTTCCAACGGTCAAATCATCAACGGTCGATCAATCCTGATCAGCGATCACCAATGGGCGAAGTGCAAAGTGCAAAGTGCGCCTACAAAGCGCCCATTGCGCCCTTCGCACACACGCGTGCGCGTGCGCGAGGGTGATGCTTCGCATCACCCTCAAGCTCTCCTTCTATGGTGAGCCTAAGGAACACAAGCTTCAAGGAGAGGTTTCCATATAAGTGAACCTTCCTTTCTTGTTCTTTCCGATATGGGACTAAATGTCCCCGCAATTTCTCATTCACATACATAAGGGGTTAATGGGCTTTCAAGGCCCATTAGGGTTTTCATGACCTATTTTGGCCCATTACCCAACAATATTTTCATACGATAACTTTTTTTTTTATGATTTCCAATCCTTCAATATTATATAAAGGTCATTGTGAATGACTATGATGCATCCTTTCTTCATTACAGGTGTTACAAAAAGAATAGCTTAAACATTTTCTAATTATTGCAGACTTTCGAGTATACCTTTATGTTATATGCAAACTTTTGTTGTACAATTATTTAGTTATAATACTTGATGTTTTCATTTTTAATCTGTAGCAAGGAGGAGTAAAATGATGAAGAAACAGTCCACTTTGTTTTTCAACATGCATCTCATCCATGGAGCAAAAGCCGGATTCTTATTTGGATGGTGAAGTTTCAAATTTGTTGTAAAATATTGTTCAGATTTTTCTCAAGATGATTTATTTTATAGAGGATTACTATTTTAGCCTGATATTTAAATTGGGAAGCAAATACTTGCATAAATGTTTGAAATGCAATATGTTTTGGAGCATGTTAAGTTTCCATGCTCATTGATGATTCTGAAATGAAATGTTTTTTTGGTTGCATATCTAATTTCTGATTTAGGTCATATATTGAAGGATTAAAGAGGTAATACAATATCTGTCAAATTCATGGCATTATAAAGGCGTTTAGCTTTTTTTCCAGGACCCCTCAGGGTTCGCTTGGCCTGTTCCATGTTCACAAAATTGTGGAACAATATGCCTTGTGTGCCTAAGACATGTAGTCTAAGAATAATTAAGACATTAAATTCTCATCTTCACCAATTGCATTTGGAAAGAAATAATATTACAGATTAAAAGAGATAAAATATTAAAAAGATTTCTAATAGGATAAAGGCGAATTCCATATATCCATTGATGTGGCCGATTAAGCCACATCCAAATTGATGGACGGGATCAACTGACGGAGCTATGGTTCGGCAAACAATAAGAGCCACTTATCGAGGGTTGACGTGTCATATCCAACATCGACACTGACCTTAGAATTAGCCTCGGCCTCCAAAGTCGGTCTCAATACCAACGCCAGAGTTGGTCTCGGCACCAACGCTAGAGTTAGTCTGAGCACCAACGCCAGAGTCGGCGCCGCCACCAGAGTTGGTCTCGGCATCGACGCCAGAGTCGGCCTCAGCCTCCAGAGTCGGCACAGATGCCAGAGTCGACCTTGGTACCAATGCCAGAGTCAACCTCGACCTCTAGAGTAGGCACCAATCTCCAAAGTCGGCACCGACACTAGAGTCGGTCTTGGCGCTGACGGCAGAGTCAGTTTTGGCGTCGACGCCAGAGTTGGCCTCGGCCTCCATAGTCCCGACATTAGAGTCGGCCTTTCCCGATAGGACCCTCAGTGAGCACAGTTCGTAAGGCCCACAACGTCTGACAAGACCTAGCCCACCAACTATTTGCGGCCCACCACGTCTAATAAGACCTGGCTCATCAACCATATGCGACCCACCATGTCTAATAAGACCTTACGCACCAACCATTTGCGGCCCACCACGTCTGACAAGATCTATCCCACCAACCATCTGCAGCCCACTATGTCTGACAAGACCTGACCCATCAATTGTCTGCGGCCACTACATCTAACAAGATCTGGCCCACTAACCGGCCGCAACCATCAGCAGCCGTCTATACCAGACAAGAGGTGGATTGCCGGTCCGACATGCCACGAGGAGGGCATGCCCCATTACTGCTGGCCTCACCGCTCATTCCCTGCCAGATGGTGGTGCTTTGGGACCAACAATTGTTCAAAAAGGGGTTAGAGGGACCCCTAACCAGATATAAGAACACCCACTCATACTTGCTTACACAGAACGAAAGAACTCCAAGTTTCCTCAAACTTTCGCTCAAGTTCACTGTCGTGATCCAATCCACTTATTTGAGCGTCAGAGGGTCCTCGCAAGAAATCATCGACCTTCGAGAGTTCTTGCAGGTCCTCAGCTGGAGTGGAGCTCCCGAAAGACCACACAAGGGAGGAGAAAGTCATCGTTCCCTCACGGCTGTTCAGGAGAGATGATTTGGCGTCAACGGATTGGCGCGCAAGGTAGGACGAAGTGAGAAGTAAGAAAAGGCCTACAATGGTTGGTTGCAGATCTTCATCTTCCTCCAAGATGACATTGGTGGTGACACGCGCCCAAGAAGCTTTCACCAGTTATATTGGGGGGTACCCTCAGTCAAACGAGCAGCAGGAGGCCAACCTTTCTGCTTTACCTTCACCATCACCCCTAACTACTCAACCTGATCAGCTTGTCACCCTCACCTAGCAAGTCCAAGCGTTGGTAGCAGCGGTTAACGAGCTGCAGGAGCAACACTCATGCAACAGCAGCCTCGCCTCCCTCGCCCCATGCAGTGGACACCCAAGCCAGCCAGTAATCCACTTGCGGGAGATCCCCTTGCAGGGAATTCGCCGCCGCCATGCATCACCAAGCCTCATTGTTGGTAGGCCCTTAAATGGCCATGATCTCCCGCCCATTGTTTTGGTAGTCCCTCTCTCAGGCGGTGGCACGGCAAGGAGCCCGAACGGGGCATCGTCACCGACACCGCCCCTCTCCTTACTCATTTTATGAATATTCGGGGGAGGGGTCCCTCGATAATCGAATTAGCCATCTGATAGAGCGGGGACTTGACGAGTACAATCGGCGACTAGAGGAGCTCAGTTGCAGAATCACCAACCAACTAAAGCCAGACTATAATAGCCGCCCTCCTCTCACTCGTATCATGGAGCCGGTCCTTCTCAGTTTTGACTTCCTCAGTTGGATCCTTACGACGACACCACTGATCCACTTGATCATTTGAAGAGCTATAGAGCTCTTATGTAAGTTCAAGGGGCAATTGATGCCCTTCTCTGCACTGCCTTTCTAGCCACCCTTCGGAAGGTTACGCGTGCTTGATATTCTCGTTTACCACCATGCAGCATCGACTCCTTCCTACAGCAGGAGAAGACCTTCCTGGCGCATTTCGACGCCTGCCGAAGGATTTCCTGGGTAGCTGACAGCTTATTCTCTATTTGGTAGAAGGATGGAGAGTCACTTAAAGACTTTGTGGCATGTTTCAAGATGGCAGCCCTTGAGGTTTACCATCTCGACGATTCTGTGGCTATCTTAGCCTAAAGCGGGGACTTTGTCTCTTCCGCTTCACTTACTTCCTCGACAAGAAGCCTCTCAGCTCTTACGTTGAGCTATTGAGTCGTGCGCTGAAGTACATACGCGCTAACGAAGCTGACTCCACTCAGAGGAAAGCCGATGGAGATCCAATAAGAAGCAGGTCCACGCAGAGCTAAGCGAACCTCGTCCTAAGAAGCCTGAGCCTTCATGATGACCGGACAATTGACATCGGAGCTTTGCCCCCAAGGAGGACCACCTCACCCCTCTTCTCGCCCTCAGATCTTACATTCTCATGAAGATCGAGGGCGAGCCATATCTACAGCGCCCCACTCCTCTAAGGTCGGGAGTCGCCCGCGACAAGAATCTCTATTGCCATTTCCACTGGGATCACAATCATGACATGGAGGATTGTCATCATGAAGTAGGCGATCGAGGAGCTCATACAATGGGCAACATTGACAATCACAGTCGACATGATTTCTTTGGGGGTAGGCAGTACTTCCAAGAGGTCACGGGGGGATGAGGGGATAGAGACTGTGATCCTCTTTTCAAAAAGAGACTTAATAGGGGTATATAATCCTAACGATGATAGTGTTGTTGTCTCTATGACAATTGCTAAGCATTCTGTAAAAAGAATCCTTATCGATAGTGGAAACTCAGCCGACATCCTTACTTATGATGCTTTTGTTCGGATGAATTTGTCTTCCAACTCTCTTTGACTTGTGATTGCACCCATGGTTGGCTTCATAGGAGATTCTGTAAGGATAAAGGGTGAGATTACCTTGCTGGTTACGATGGGGACGCCACCATATCAAAGCACGGTTCTCATGAGGTTCCTTATCGTCTGAGTGCCATTGGCCTACAATGCCATACTCGAACGGCCTGGTTTAAACCTTCTCGACGCAGTCATCTCTACCAAATGCCTTCTTGTCAGGTTCCCCACCAACAACGAGATTGACGAGATGCGCGGAGAGCAGAACCCGGGACAACTATGCTATTACATGGCTCCTAGCCCCCAGGAGATAGTGACTCCACCAACTTCAGAGTCCCTCAACCCTAGAGAGTCAGAGAAGAGAGAAGAGCTAGCCGAATGCCTATTGACCTTTCCAATGGGAGACGACCCAGCGAAGACGGTTCAAATCGGTGAGCTCCTCCCCGAAAGCAAGGAACTAGCTTCTCATCTTCCTGCGGATGAACTGAGATGTCTTCGCCTGGTCAGCGTCAGACATGTCCGATATACATTCGGAGGTAATCACCCATAAGCTTAACATTGACCCAAAATACCTCCCAGTTTGACAAAAGAAGAGGAGTTTTGCTCTTGAATGATAGAGAGCTATCGACGAGGTCAATAAATTGCTTGCTGCCAGCCATTTCAGGAAAGAACATTACCCAGATTGTTGGCTAATGTAGTGATGGTTCGCAAGACCCATAGAAGCTGGAGGATTTGCATCGACTTTACCGACCTTAATAAGGCGTGCCCTAAAGACAGCTTTCCATTGCCCAGAATAGACCAGCTGATCGATGCTACATCCGGCCACGAACTCCTCGGCTTCATGGATGCCTTCTCAGGATACAATCAAATAAGAATGGACCCAGAGGACGAGGAGAATACCTCCTTCATAACTGAGAAGGGCATCTATTGTAATGCCTTTTGGCTTGAAAAACACAGGGGCTACCTACCAAAGATTGATGAATAAGGTATTCAAAGACCAAATTGGACGAAACATGGATGTGTACGTGAACGACATGCTGACCAAAAGCACCTGCACCACGAACCATGTCTCCGATCTGGAGGAGACTTTCAATAACCTCCACCGCTACAGGATGAAGTTGAATCCCTGCAAGTGCGCATTTGGAGTTACCGTGAGGAAGTTCTTGGGGTTCCTAGTAACCTAGTGAGGGATCGAAGCGAATCCGGAGAAAATTTAGGTCATCCTTGACATGAGGCAGCCTACCAATAAGAAAGAGGTGCAGCCCCTCAAAAGGCCCCAAAAGGGAGGAGAGAGTCACCGTTTCCTCACGGACATTCAAGAGAGGTGATTTGGCGTCAACATCCATATATTTGAGAGATTACTTCTTTATCAAGAACTTTAATAAAAATAATAGATAATAATACATGATAATTTAGCTATTAAGTCTAATAATGGTGTGTGACACTATCAAAAAGATTAGGAATATGCATATTGGAGATTTATTTTTTTGGAAATATTTTGGATAGATCATGAATCCTAGAACATTCAATCCCTGAAGGGAATGAATATGAGAAGACAGAATTTGAAGGAAAAGTTTGGGTAGATTTTAATGCTACGTCAGATTTTAGAAGAGCAAGCACCTTTAATTGTTCATATCATTGATCAAATGTCAATGAATGATCTTGGAGTGCACCACAACTTATTGGTCTGAGTATTCACGATTCATTACTTGTTCTGGTTCTTCCATGAAATGATATATGTGCAATGCAAATGTTGTTAGGAAATGATTGAAAAAAACATATGGTCCTATCTTCTTCCAGTACTCTGGCTTTACAATGGATAGGGATTGGCCTACATGTTCTAATCACTCACCACGAGGATACTTAGTTACTTTGAGTTGGGTGGCAAAATCGAACACATGTGTGAACATGGCTTGAGCCCAACATAAAATAAGTGGGTTCATGTCGTAAATATATTAACACGATTATGGCACGAAATAATCATATTGTCTCGTGTATTGATCCATACCAATGCAAAAGCGATCTGTTTAAGACCTATTTAGTTGATGACATATTAAGTAGGTCATGTTAAGTGGATTGGATCGTGTCCTGTCTATTTGTGTTAAGCAAGTTATGTATATTCATATTGAGCAAGTCATGTCGTGTCAATCCAATACGATTTGTTTATTAAATAGATTATGCATGTTGTATCATATTACTTGTTTCCTAGTTGTGTTGTATTGATGTTTGGTTTTTTGACACGATTAATTTATTATGTTGTATTCGTGTCGACTCATATAGTGTTATATCTTAGCTTTGACATAACGTAAAAACATGAATTGCTACCCTTACTTTGAGTCATGTACTTGTCTTAAAGCTTAGCTTACTGTCATTCAATTTTAACATGTTGCTGACTTTGAGTCACTATAATGCTTGTAGCTTTGTTTCATAAGACAATTTAAAGGCTCCATAGCTAAGTCAGATTACATGGCATTGCGTTTGGCTTTCATCAGTGTAAGTGTTAACTTTCTCTGTCATGTTGCACTCAACCATCCTTTTCTTTTCCTGATATATTTTTGTTAATAAAACTGTTGATCTGTATATCTATACCAGTATGTTCGTAGCCTGCCCCCTTTCTCCAATTTTATTTGGAGGGGAAAATTCTCTTAAAAGTTTAAAGGACCTAAATTCCATATGCTATGATTTAATTTTGTTATATGCAATGATATAAATTTTTTTAAATATCCTATCATTTGAACAACAGACTCAAAGTAGCCTTTGCTAAATGATTATTTATAATTTTCATTGAAATATGTCCTCAGTGCATCCTTAAAAATTATTTTTAACCATACATAAACGAGTATAATTTGTGCCTCACCATGTCAGAAATATCGGCTTGCAGTTTATCTTTGTCACAAGATTGAAACACTACATACTGCAGCCTGAAGAGACATTGTGGTATATTTTACTCTGTTATTTAGTATTTCCTATGAGTTTATCCTGCCATGAGACTTTGTAGCCACATTTTGATGTCTGCAAACCTATTTTGGACCAACTTAATTGAAAGCTTATAGGGATGGATTCAGCTTCCAAAGTTGTGCTTGCTTTAAGGGGGCATAAATTCATGGTTATACTTCGAAAGTGAAGCTAACTTTTCAGTTTTCTATATAAATAATGTGTTTATTTCAAGTGTATGGATTTATGATTTGAACTTGACTTTGTTCTGAAAGGGATGTTCTTAATGTTGAAGTAAAAGGGAATCTGCTTTCGACTGGATAGTGCTAATTTCTAGTTGATCTCCCTGCATTATGTTCCAAAGTTCTTATTTTCATTTATTCTCATAAAATTTATTTTTTCAGTTATTTTCCAAATGATGATGATTTTGAAGTACAGTGTTGGAGACTTTGGGAGATCATTTACCAAGTTTGTGAAGGTTCAGATGGTGAAACCTGAAATATGGCATATGGTGACTCACTAGAATGTGTCTAAATCTTTTGAGTTCACTATATTTTGAGCTTGCCATGTCTTAATAATAACTTTCAGAACTTTCTGCTCTGGAAGAATTAATGATGACAATTGTTCATATAAAATAAGAGATTGAGGATCAAAACATTGAATATATCTAATCACATCACAAACAACCAAAAAACAGTACCATGTCACAGCTTATTTTGTTTGGTCCGAAACCATTTTGTGTAGAATGAATGTTGTGATCTATATTACGTGGACTCAGTTTTTTATGTTGATGTGGGTGTATGTCTAGGTGTTGGATCTTTTCAGCATCTAAACATTTAATCTTACAGAGCTCTGTCCAATTGTCATACCAATGTCCATGTTTAAATGTTGGGTACAGGTATCTTAGGCTAAATCAAAGTATTTGGGTAACATAGATTATGATGCCATTTGGCACTGACTTTTAAAAAGCAAAGGGAACCATATGGATCAACTCTAGCCTGCACAATCCTATATATATTTAACATAAGCGTGTAGGCATGCACAATTTTCAATCCTGTGCAAATTTCTATTACAGCTGATGCAAATTGCATCATTTAAATCTCATAATTCTTTAAGAGAGTAATTCAAACTAGAAACAACCTCATCATGCTGTAGTAATGCAAATGGCATTGATTTTTTGTATGGCTATTGTTGCTAGATATCACTTTTCAACCATAGTATTTTCTGCATTGCCATCATGAAAGATTGTTTTCAAGCTTATTTAGTGCTTATTTATCACAATCACCTGTGTGGTGCCTTTGTCTTTTCAGAATCACAAATTGCCACTTTCTTATGATTTCCATAAATACATGGTGCGGAGCATGGAAGATGAGTTTCATGGGAGCGTTGGCATCAGGTACATGCATGTCTAGAAATTGATGCATTTACTTGGAAAGGTTAAATCCTGTTGCTACTAGGAAGCTTCATCATGCTAATGCCATGAGTGTTCTTTTTTAACTTATTGTTTTGTGATTTGATTGTTTTAATTTTGGCAGAATTAATTGAGAACATTTAGATTCAATGCAGCATATAGAAAATCCCCTATTATATGGGGTGTTTTAGTATTACAATTGCTGGTTCCCATGCATTAACTAGTCAACCAGCCAGCTGTGATATGACCATTAAGTTTTAGTTGACATTTGTTTCTCACTCAGTCTAGATTTAGTTAGGTTTTTGAATGAGGAAATTTCTACTTGCCAATATTTCGGTTGATTTATCATCACATTGTATGTTTTGATCTACATTGTGACCATTTTGGAAACAAATATCAGTGTTATAAAGGAAAAAATTGCCTACTCAAGTAAAGAGGTATTGAAATGTCTGACCACATTAATGTGTATTTGCAGGAAAGATTATTATTATGTTATTTAGCAGCATTAAAGGCCATGACGCCATGGAAAAAATCTTTATATATTGACCTGCATTATTTTAATCATGCATCTTTGCTCTTTTTTCTTGGTCTTACACTCTTTACCTAAATTAAGACTCTCCTTAACCTTAACCTACTTTGTCTCTGCAAACAAAGATGACTTGCAAAATTCCACCAGCTGTTATGGGGCTAAATGAATGACATTTGATATCATTTTCGAATTTTCTCCTCTCATACCAATTTTTAAGGCCAGTTGCTTGGATTCATATTTACCATGAGTGATCATTACAATCATTTAGTTATTTCTTCTATCAGAAATATCTGTTGCTAATACATTTATACTTATTTTTGATGATGCGGCTGCTGAATCAATTGGTTTTCATTGATGTTGTAGCTGGCCTCTTTGGGTGTATGCAATACTGTGCATTTTCATAAATATTCATGGTAAGTTTACCATTCATGAAGAAGAAAATTCTTATCTGATGCAGGGCCGGTTTGGTTTGCAATTGCTCATTTCCGTTTTAATATTGTAGGAATCAATGTCTACTTCTGGTTGTCCTTTGTCCCGGCCATTGTAAGCATTTTGTGCTTCCATTATCTTCTAGTTAAAGTAGGTTGTTTTTCTCATCTATTACCCTACAAAAGCATGATATTCATTTTCCATGTAATGTTTTTTCCAACATGCATGAAAGCTGGTCATGCTGGTGGGCACCAAGCTCGAACATGTGGTTGCACAATTAGCTCTGGAGGTTGTTGAGGCAACTGGTCCATTTGTTGGTGCACACCTGAAGCCACGTGATGATCTGTTCTGGTTTGGGAAACCAGAACTCCTTTTGTGGTTGATACAGTTCATATCCTTTCAGGTGATGCTAATATTTCTGAACAGAATTGCTAGTTCATATGACTTTGTTCCTGATATATTCTGATTTTTCTTTAATTGCTTTCAGAATGCTTTTGAGATGGCAACATTTTTTTGGTCCCTGGTAAGATGGCATTCACTATTTATCTTGTAGTATCATATGTCACACGAGTGATGCAGGATGCTGCTTTACCTCAACTGGTGAAAAATGTTACATGCTGCTGTTGATATCATAATATTAATTATAATTATAAAAATTCCTAAACACATTGTTTTGTTGTGTATGCGTGGTAATGCTTGTGATTTTGGAAAAATTGTACAATTTGAATCATATATCTAGTGTTCTTGGTTGGAGGTTGGAACTAGTTGAAACCAGCACATCAATGAACATGGACTTTTGATGCATTAAATTCCATATTAAAAATGGAACTACCTGAGTTGGATTGCCAAGGTTTTTGAAAGACTTGGGCATGATTTGATAAAAATAGGAAGCACCAATCATCGTCAATCAGCTCCAAGTAGAATTAATGAACATAGCTTGTGTCAAGTTTTGGCATGCATATGTGCAGATTAATGCACTCTAGGTATCCTTTTCAGTTGCAGACTGTTTAAGACAGTTTATTACAATGAGAGTCTGTGATACAACTTTGTCTCCTATGGACAAATCTTATGTCCTTGATCATTCATCCAGTACCTGAACTAGAAATTTACTTATTATCCAGTACCTGAACTATAAATTTACTTATTAAGTCAAACCTGCTGATATGGTATTGTATGCAAGAGTTTAAACAATTTTAGAAAACAATGTCATAATAGCTTAACACTGCTAGGTACAACATGCAATATGAACAAAAATAGATGGTCCATGACTATATATCAGTGTCATCATTGTACATGTTGCTATTGATGCTGCAACAATTCTTCAGGTGGACCGTATGTGAAATTTCTATTTACTCCCCTTCCAACGGTTACGACTGTAGTTGGTTGATCTATATCAACACTGCATGTAAGCAATAAGGTAGGCAAACTTGTAGGAGCTATTCTTCTTCCTGCATTTTTTCCTTTCTTAATCGTACATAATTGATGTCTGTGGCACTCCTGCAGTGACATCTTCATGCCTTGTGAGTAGAAACTTGCAACTTTCTGATCGAACCTTTTATTTTAACTACAAAATGTAGATAATTCATGCTGGTGTTGATGATATGTTACCTTAGAGTCGAACATATTATAGATACCTTCTTTTTATTATAGAAGATGTTCTAATCAGAGGTTGCTTTCTGCAGTGGGATCTCAGTGCACAATCCTGTTTCATGAAGAACCATTATATGGTGGTCGTTCGCTTGGTTTCTGGGTATGTTATGTTAGTTATTAAAATATGCTATATAAAGCTGCAATCAGTGTTTGGATCTGTGATGTGTGCCTATGATGCTTTTATGATGTTATTACAGATGCATTATTAGCTATTGAAATGATAGTTGTTATTTATTTACCCAGGAAGTTATTTTAACTTATTCAAACTTCCTTTCTCTTTGTCAGTCTTCATTCCCATGTTCTATCTGAAAAGTTCAAATTAAACATATTTTATATTCTTTCGTTCATATATTTTTGAACAAAAATACATATTTTCGTAGCTCTTTCTTATTCCAAGTTACCATGGTGCTCTTTGTCAAACTGCCTTCAATTAATCAAGGAGCCCTTTTTATCTCTTTCATAAGATGCCATGATTCTGGTTCATTTTATTCTACAATTGACAGTAGTAGATAGAATTTGGTTTTGATTTTTGCACACACTAAACATAATATAGTGCTTTTCCAGAAGTATATGGAAACAACCAATAGATTATAATTTGCAAATTCTGATGATCATCCTGGTATGTAACAATGAATTCTTTTCATCATTGTCATCATTGTCTATTTGAAACGGTTGACGCCGGGTCACTTCCTTCAAACGCTAGGGAAACGGATGTCCTCCTCGTTAGACTCCTGCAAGAAAGTCCCGGAGACTGGATGCTTCGGTGGGGACCCTCCGATCTCAAGTTAGTCACCGGGAACAGACAAGAACTAACTAGCAGAAGGGAGCTAGAAAGTTGGGGTTTAGCTAGTGGGAAGAAGCTAAAAAACCCGAGTTCTTAGATCCTTACTTACAGCGAGAGTGTGCACTTTTACACATGTTCGAAGATCCGCCCTTTCGTTCCAGAAGATCGTTGATTTCAAGGCACCTCATCCAATGACGGACAAAAAGGTAAGGTTGACAGTGATGGGTCGTACCATCACCGTGTATATCGGAGGTGTCCTGCATTCTCTGTCAGTACGGCTCTACAGGTGTCTGGCGGCCGTAGTTGTGCCTGGTGCGCGCCATTGTAGGATGTGACCGCGCGCAGTTGCAGGCGAGTGGTGAATCGTATGCTATAACGGGGTATGGTCATGCACATTCGGGGACGTGTGATGGACCATACGCCGTTATGAGGTATGGCCACATGTTGCTACGGATGTGCAGCGGACCACGTGATCATGCCAGGTGGCCCGAGGCTATAGGTTGCTGGGCTCAAGGGCCAGACCATGCATCGAGCACTGTTCATGCAGTCCGAGACCGAGGGTGCCCGGGAGGTAGAGATACCGTCCATAAAGTCCAAGACCGAGTGCCTCGGAGGTTGAGATACTGTCCATAAAGTCCGAGACCGATAGTGCCTTGGAGGTTGAGATACTGTCCATAAAGTCCGAGACCGATAGTGTCTCGGAGGTTGAGATACTGTCCATAAAGTCCGAGACCGAGGGTGCCTGGGAGGTGGAGACACTGTCCATAAAGTCCGAGACCGAGGGTGTCTAGGAGGTGGAGACATTGTCCATAAAGTCGAGACCGAGGTGTCTCGGAGGTTGAGATACTGTCCATAAAGTCCGAGACCGAGGGTGCCCGGGAGGTGGAGACACTGTCCATAAAGTCGAGACCGAGGGTGCCCGGGAGGTGGAGACACTGTTCATAAAGTCCGAGATCGAGGGTGTCTCGGAGGTTGAGTTACAATGGTCGGAGCTGACCCGATACAAGGTGAAGCTGGCAAGCTGAATGACATTTTGGAGATGCGGAGAGTGAGTCTTCAAGTCTAGTGCCTAGCGAGGCCGGTGTTGATATCCGATGCCGAGAGAGCCCCAGAGGCCGAGGGGGTCTCCGTCAATCGCCGTTACCGTTTATTCTGGCGGCGTTGGATCAGCCATATCAGATGTCCCCTCATCCCTGAGGCAAAGTGGGCCCACCCCAGCAAGGCGAAAGGGGTGTCACCTCCCAAGTGGCTGATCCCCGTCCTTTGCGAACTGCCCTGGACACGTGTCTCTGGGCGCTGCAATGACTTTATGCAGGTGACCTAGGGAATGCGAAGGGGCGGCCACTACCGTCCACCCGATTTGCTGCAATCGTCCTTGAGGTGAGGTTGATCTTTCGGAACCCATGAAAAAAGCTGGCGTCATCATTGCCCATTATAACGATGACGTCAGAGGCATCCCATCATTGGCTGGAGGTAGATCGTATCACGCGCTGGGCGATCGCCGAGGCAACCCAGTCTATGGTGAGGTTCCACGTGGCTGATGAGACGAGGCGGGATGATTTGAAACTTAATAAAAACCCGAAAGTGGGTTGAATCTGGTCACACTGCTCCTGCTATCTTTGTTTCTTCCTCTGAACCCCTGCCTCCTGACCTTCCTGCAACCTGAGAGCCTGTGTACGCCATTTTCTTCCTTAGGTCAGCTCTTCGTCTCTTTTAGACCTCTCCGTTCCTTTTTTCTAGCAATGAGTTCCCGATCCTGGACCTCGGAGGATGATTCAGAGGATTGTTCTTTTGCGAGGCTTCATGCTTCTCCTTCCCTCCCCTTCTACTTCACCTCCTCTTGAGTGGTCCTCTGATTCGGAGGACCGCGTCCCTCTGGGTCGGCGACAGGTCGCCGGCGGGGCTCCTGCAAGAGACGCCCGATGGCGGCTGGCAGGGCCCCATTGAGGAGATGCCGGACAAAGGTCAGCACCTCCTCGAGGGTGGGGGCGGAATCCCCGGAGGGAACCGCTTCCACGGTAACAGGTCAGGATTTGGCGAACATCCGGGCCCGTTACCAAATCCCTCGGGATGTTGGGCTCTTTCTTCCGACTCCCGATGATAGAGTGATTTCTTCTCGACCCGGCGAGTGGCCGTTTATGAAATGTCTCTGAGGGTGGGCCTCCGTTTACCCTTTCCTCCTTTTTTCATTAGCCTCCTTGACTACTACTCCTTGACCCCTTCCCAGCTGGTCCCGAACTCCCTTCGGACCATTAGTGCCTTCGTTGTCCTTTGCCATCACCTCCACATTACCCCCCGAATCTTCCTCTTTCGCTCTTTCTACATCCTCTGGGCTCAGAAGGGTTGGTGGTTGTTCCAGCCCCGACCCGACCGAGTCCTCAAACTTCTCCTTCCTACTTCCGTCAAGGGATGGAAATCCCAATTTTTCTTTGTCAATCTGGACCAGGTTAAGCCCCGGTGGGGGGACCCCGACCTCCGAGGTAACATGAATTCCACCATCCTTCCTGGAGACAAAGAAGCGTTGGGCAGTTGTTGACTACCGACATCCCTCGGTACAACCTGCTTCTAACCGAGGAGAACCTCCAGTCGGGGGTCTCATCTCCCACCGTGGTGAGTAAGTCACCTCCATTCTTAGTCAAGTAGTCTTCTTGTTTCGTCCATTTATCATCGTTTTTTTTTATTGACCCGGGCCGATACTATACAGCGATGAAGGTCTCGACCCGTAAACTCAAGAAGGCCGCCGCAAAGAGAAGGGCCCAGGAGGGGTCGAGCAAGGGACAGCGAACATCGGCCCCGAAACGTCTGACAGTACGGGTGCCCGAGCCGTCCGCTCCGCAAGAGCCTTCGGCCGCCCGGAGATTGATCTGACGGCCGACACCCCGCCAGAAAGGGCGGTGGCCAAGGGGGCAATGATGGAGGAGCCGGCCATGAAGGAGCCGGCGACTGCGGAGGAGCCCCCTGCTCCTAGCGGATCAGCCCTCGCCGAGGCAACAAGGAGCTGGGGGGAGGGACCGTCAGGAGCAGCAAGTCCGCCCCCGAGCAGACGCCAACAAGCAGCCCTCCACATGCCGAGTTCGAAAACGCCGAGGCTGCTGGGGGAAATGGAGTCAGACCGAGGCCGTCCGGGACTCCGTTTTGAACGATGGGCGCTGGGCGGAACGACTCATCTCACCAGTCATCGTGCCCGAGGTCCAGGAAGAACTTAGCCATTTGAAGGCGGCTACGTTCTTGCAAGAGTCCTACGCGGCCCTGGTCAAAGTGAGTGGTCTTGTAGCCCCTTTCCTTTAGATTTCTCTTCTCTTCTACTACCCCTTCTTTTTCCCCTTTTCTCTTTTTTTTTTTTAACATGAGGCTTGCATGCAGCTTGTGAACTCCCTAGCGGCTACAAGGGAGGTCATCCATGGTGGAAAGACCCTCCTGTGGGAGGCCGAGGAGGCTCGTGCTCGAGCCGAGGCAGCCGAAAAGGCCCTGGAGTCGGCCAGGGTTGCCCGGGCCGATGAGATAAAGGTGGCCGAGAGCCGGGCAGAGGCTGACACCAACCGTTTGCGGGCGGCGCTCAGCCAGCTGATGGAAGCCAAAGGCACCGTCGCAGCAAGAGACCTGCACATTGCCGAACTAACCGCGGCCATTTAGGTGGCCGAAAATCGGGCGGACGAGGCTGAAGAGAGGGCAAAGAGAGCCGAGGAAGCGGGTCGTGCCTAGGAGGCCGAGAGGGCAGCGGCAGCGTCTCTAGCTGCGGAGGCAGGGGCTCGAGCCGCTGAGGTGGAGGCAGCTGTCGAGGCCAGGGCTGCTAGGGCTATAGAAGAGTTCAGGGCGTCCGAGCGCTATGAGGATGAGATGGCCGAAGCTTCGGCGGACGCATATCTTCGAGGATTCAGTGCGGAAAGGAAAAAGTCGCTCGAGACCTGAACCTCCCTCAGGCCCTTGAGGTTGAGCTGGAGCGTCTTTCCGAAGTTTCCTCATCTGACGACGAGCCCGCGCCGGCCGAACCGTGAGCTTTAAGTTGTACTCTTTTACTTTTTGCAAGTCCGATTTGGTCGGTGTTTTGTAAACACTTCCAATTAATGAAGTACAACCTTTCCATCAATGAAAATTGTCTTTATCCAACTGTAGCTTCTACCTCAAGTCCTTTGGTTGCCGACGTGGGACCCTTTGGGGCTTCGTCAGCACCGAGGAGCAACCTTTAATTCATTCTCGAATAACCTCGATTTAGCCTCGTAGGACCAGATCCTGGAGCCAAGGGAGATGGACTTCCGAGGATCGATGGAACATCGGACTCGGAGGGTTGAGGTAGACTCGGCTTCTAGGAGCCAATTGTACGCCGATGGTACACCGCTCTGCGGTGATACACTGGGCTTTGTGCCTGGCTGGCCCAGGGCTTTCAATGCCGAGCTGGCCTTGGGCTTTTAGTGCCGGCCGGGGTCGGGCTTTACTGAGAGCCGATGGTACATCGCTCTGCCAGTGGTACACTGGCTTTTATGCCTGGCTGCCCAGGGCTTTCGATGCCGAGCTGGTCTCGGGCTTTTGGTGCCGACCGGGGTCGGGCTTGTTGTTGAGAGCCGATGGTACATCGCTCTGCCAGTGGTACACTACTTTGTGCCTGGCTGGCCAGGCTTTTGATGCCGAGCTGGCCTCGGGCTTTTGGTGCCGATCGGGGTCGGGTTTGTTGTTAAGAGCCGATGGTACATCGCTCTGCCAATGGTACACTGGGCTTTGTGTCTGGCTAGCCCAGGGCTTTCGATGCCGAGCTGGCCTCGGGCTTTTAGTACGGCCAGGGTGGGCTTGTTGCTGAGAGCCGATGGTACATCGCTCTGCCAGTGGTACACTGGGCTTTGTGCTGACTGGCCCAGGGCTTTCGATGCCGAGCTGGCCTCAGGCTTTTGGTGCTGACCGGGGTCGGGCTTGTTGTTGAGAGCCGATGGTACATCGCTCTACAGTGGTACACTGGGCTTTATGCCTGGCTGGCCCAGGCTTTTGATGCCGAGCTGGCCTCGGGCTTTAGGTGCCGACCGGGGTCGGGCTTGTTGTTGAGAGCCGATGGTACATCGCTTTGCCAGTGGTACACTGGTCTTTGTGCCTGGCTGGCCCAGGGCTTTCGATGCCGAGCTGGCCTCAGGCTTTTAGCGCCGACCGGAGTCGGACTTGTTGAGAGCCGATGGTACATCGCTCTGCCAGTGGTACACTGGGCTTTGTGCTTGGCTGGCCCAGGGCTTTTGATGCTGAGCTGGCCTGGGCTTTTGGTACCGACCGGGGTGGGCTTATTGTTAAGAGCCGATGGTACATCGCTCTGCCAATGGTACACTGGGCTTTGTGCCTGGCTGGCCCAGGGCTTTCGATGCCGAGCTAGCCTCGGGTTTTTGGTGCCGACCGGGATCGAGCTTGTTAAGAGCCGATGGTACATCGCTTTGCCAGTGGTACACTGGGCTTTATGCTGGCTGGCCCAGGGCTTTTGATGCCGAGCTGGCCTCAGGCTTTTGGTGTCGACCGGGGTCGGGCTTATTGTTGAAAGCCGATGGTACATCACTCTGCCAGTGGTACACTGGGCTTTGTGCCTGGCTGGCCCAGGGCTTTTGATGCCGAGCTGGCCTCGGGCTTTAGGTGCCGACTGGGGTCGGGCTTGTTATTGAGAGCCGATGGTACATCGCTCTGCCAGTGGTACACTAGGCTTTGTGCCTGGCTGTCCAGGGCTTTTGATGCCGAGTTGGCCTCGGACTTTTGGTTGAAAAACTGAGATACTAGAACTCAAGTTTATTAATATGAAATGAGGGGCGAATGCCCAGAAGAATACAGGCATGACATTTAATAAGAAGGAAATGCACTACTGATAATATCGACGAAGGTTGTCAGCGTTCCACGTCCGAGGGAGCGGCTTCCCATCCAGCTCTTCAATTTTGTACGCTCCGTGACAAAGTGCTTCGGTGATCCGGTAGGGCCCCTCCCAGTTCGGAGCTAGCTTGCCTCCTTCCGTCGGCTTTGAGACTTTAGCTCGTCGGAGGATCAGGTCTCCCGGCAGAAAAGTCTTGGGACGCACGCGGGCGTTGTAATACTTGGCAGCTCATTGCCGGTAGACCGCCATCGGAACTGTGCTCGGTCTCGCGCCTCCTCTACCAAGTCAAGGTTGGCTCGCAGTCGGTTCGGATTGTCTTCCTCGCTACACGACTCCACCCGAGGACTGGGGAGCCTATCTCCATCGGAATGACAGCCTCGGACTCAAAGACCAGGCTGAACGGGGTCTCTTCGGTGGGAGCTCGTGGCGTTGTATGGTAGGCTCATAGCACATTGTGGAGCTCCTCCACCCACCGTCCCTTGCAATCATTCAGTCGGGTCCTCAGGCCTTGGAGAATGATGCGATTGGTCACCTCGGCCCCTCCATTGGTTTGAGGGTGCCGGCGAAGGTAAATCTCTGATGGATGCCAAGTTTGGTGCAAAATCCTCGGAAGGGTGCGTTGTCAAACTGTCGGCCGTTGTCGGTGACCAAAGTATGTGGTAGCCCGAACCGGCATATGATAGACTTTCAAAAGAAGGATCTCACCTTGCTCTCAGTGATCTTAGCAAGGGCTTCGGCCTCAATCCACTTGGTGAAGTGATCGACGGCCACCAGGAGAAACTTGCGCTGTCCGGAGGCTGACGGAATGGTCCCAAGATGTCCATATCCCACTGGGCGAAGGGCCAAGGCGTCGCCAGGGGGGTCAGCCGAGATGTCGGCTGCCGCTGAGTATTGGCGTGGCGCTGGCAGCTATCACACTTCTTAACAAGCTCGGCCGCGTCTTCCCTCATGGTCAACCAGTAGTACCCCTATCGCAGGGCCTTGTAAGCTAGGGCTCTGCCCCCAGATGACTCCCGCAGATGCCCTCATGGATTTCCCGCAAAATGTAGTTAGCTTCGGCTGATCCGATGCACTTGAGGACCGGGTATGAAAATGATCTTCGATAAAGCTTTTCGTCCATCATCAGGAACTTATGGGCCCGCCGCTTGAGCAGCCTGGCCTCAGCAGGGTCCTCAGGGAGAGTGCCGTCGGTCAAATACCGGACGTAGGCGTCCATCCAGGAGGGTCCTTGCTCGACCGACAGTACCTCATCCGCAGCTTCAATGCTTGGGGTCGCAGGTGCTCCACATACGTCCTTCCTAGGGTTTCGTCGGCTGAGGTGGCCAAACGGGATAGCACGTCGGCCTTAGCGTTCTCCGCCCAAGGGATATAGCTGACGCGGAAGTAAGTGAACCGAGAGGCTCGGGATTGCACCTTGCTCAAGTAACGAGACATAATCGGGTCTCTGGCTTCATACTCCCCAGCAACCTGCCCGGAGACAAGCTGGGAGTCCGTGAAGGCCCTCAGACGCTCCGCACCGAGCTCCTCGGCCAGCTTCATCCTCGCCAACAGGGCTTCATACTCCGCCTGGTTATTGGTGGATGGAAACAGAAACCGAAGGACGTACTCCACCACCTCCCCCGGGACTCGCAAGGATAAGCTCGGCTCCGCTTCCTGAGAATTTGCTGCTCCATCCACATGCAAGATCCAGTCTTCCTTTCCCGCTTCTTCGATCGAGGACTCCATGCGCTCCTCCGGACGCGTTTCCTCCGAACACTTCTCGGTCCAAGTACACTCGACCAAGAAGTCAGCTAACACTTGGACTTCATGGCAGACCTTGGCCGGATAAATAAGTCAAACTCGCTCAGCTTGATGGTCCACTTGGCTAGCCGACCAGAGGTGTCAGGACGGGACAAGATGGTCCGAAAGGGTTGGTCCGTGAGCACCACGATGGGATGAGCTTGGAAGTAGGGTCGGAAGCACTGGGCAAAGACCACCAAGGCAAAGATGATCTTCTCGGTCCTAGAATATCTGGTCTCGGCATCATGAAGCACTTTGCTGGTGTAGTAGACTGGCTTCTGCACTCCGTCGGCATCCATATGCACGAGCACAGAACTGACGGCCTTGGGGAAGGCTGCAAGATACAGAAAGGCTCCTCCCCGCCCCTCGGCTTGGACAACAGCGGGGGAGTGGATAAAAATTGCTTCAACTCCTCGAAGGCATCCTGACACTCCTTTGTCCACTCGAAGCTGTTGACCTTGCGCAGCGCCTTAAAGAAGGGCAAGCACCTTTCTGCCGACCTTGACATGAAGCGACTCAAGGCCGCCACCCTCCCAGTTAGGCGCTGCACTTCCTTTTTATTAGTTGGAGGCCTCATATCCAAAATGGCCCGATCTTGTCGGGATTGGCTTTGATCCCCCGTTGAGTTACCATAAAGCCCAAAAACTTGCCTGCTGCAACTCCGAAGGCACACTTGCGGGGGTTCAGCCTCATCCGGTACTGGCGCAGGTTATTGAAGGTCTCTGCAAGATCGGCAACATGGTCGGCTGTGTGGGCACTCTTGGTCAGCATATCGTCCACATACACCTCCATATTGCGCCCGATCTGTCCTCGAAGACCTTATTCATCAGCCTCTGATAGGTGGCCCCGGCATTCTTCAGCCCGAACGGCATCACCTTGTAGCAGTAAATCCCTTTTTCAGTAACAAAGGAGGTGGCCTCTTCATCGGTCGGGTCCATCCTTATCTGGTTGTATCCTGAGAATGCATCCATGAAGCTAAGAGTTTCGTGCCGGACGTAGCATCCACTAGCTGGTCGATTCGGGGCAGTGGGAAGCTGTCCTTGGGGTATGCTTTATTGAGATCGGTGAAGTCCACGCACATCCTCCAGCTCCCACTGGCCTTGCGAACCATCACGACATTTGCCAGCCAGTCGGGGTAATGCATCTCATGGATGTGATCGGCTGCCAACAGCTTTCGCACCTCCTCGTCCACGGCCTTCTGTTTGTCAGGGGCGAAGCTCCTCTTTTTCTGTCGAATGGGTCGGCACTTTGGCTTGACGTTGAGCTGGTGGGTGATCCCTTCTTCCGGAATGCCTGGCATGTCGGACGCCGACCAGGCGAAGACATCGGCGTTGGCTCGCAAGAAAGCGAGGAGCTGGCCGCGGGCTTCCTCCGGGAGTAGGGCTCCGATCTGGATTGTCTTTGCTGGGTCCTCCCCAAGAGGAAAGGCCAGCAAGCACTCGGCCGATTCTCCTCTTCTCTCCAGGTTCCGGGGGTCCAGCGTTTCTGGTGCAGGTGCAGGCATCATCCCCTGTGGACTAGGGGCCATGTGGCAGCAAAGTGGGGGTGGGTTCTATTCTCCCCGCATCTCCCCGACTCCTTCACTGGTGGGGAACCTCACGAGGAGACTCTTGGTGGAGATGATAGTATCCAAAAGATTAACCCTAGGTCTTCCGAGGATAGCGTTATAGGCGAGAGGTATCCGGACTATCAGGAAGCTCATGAAGACTATACTTTGGTGTGGGGCCATGCCAGCCGTGACAGGAAGAGTGATCTCCCCCTCGACCTTCACGAATCTCTAGTGAACCCCATCAGGGGCATGGCGACAGGCCGAAGCAGGTCGGGTGATAAGTTCATGTGGACAAAAGCATCATAACTCAAAACATCTACCGAGCTCCCACTATCAACCAGAATTCTTTTTACATGATGCTTAGCGATCGTCATGGACACGATGACATTATCATCATTTTTATTTATCACCCCCTCTAAGTCCCTTTTGGAAAAAGGGATTACAGGATCTAACTCCCCCTTCCCTCTCGACCTCTTGGGCGGGCCACCTGCCCCCAGGAAATCATCGCCACCGTCTTCTCAGATGGGGCATTATCGATCACCGGTGGCGGAAGCGCCGACGGACCAGGAGCATTCGGATTGTTTCTTCGAATGAACTTTTTCAGGTGGCCACGCTGGATAAGATCCTCTATCGCCTTCTTCAGCTAGCGACAGTTGTCGGTGTCGTGGCCGTGATCTCGGTGGTAGTGGCAGTACAAATTTTTGTTGCGGGGAATCTTTGGGTTCAGTGGAGGAGGGCGTGGCAAGTACGACTCGCCCTCTATCTCCAGCAAGATGTGAGAGATGGAAGCAAGCAGAGGGGTGTAAGGACCGTCCCTCTGTGCGGGAGCTCGAGGATGGTTGTCTGGTCGGTGGGGAGGCTTGGGCCTCCTGGGTCGGACTTCAGCAGACTCAGGGCGAGTCGGCTTCTTGAGGACACTCCCGCTTGTCTCGCGCCGAGAGGAATCAGCCTCGTCGATGCAAATATACTTCTGGGCCCGGGTCAAGAGTTCAGCGTAGGAGCTGGGCGGCTTGTCAAGGGAGTATGCGAAGCGAGACGGACGGAGCCCTAGCTTCAAGGCCAAAGTGGCCACTGAGTCCTCAAGATTGTAAACCTCAAGGGTTGCCTCCTTGAACCGAGCGACGTAATCTCGCAGGGACTTGCCGCTCTTCTGCTGGACAGAGAAGAGGCTATCAGCTACCCTTGGAATCTTCCGGCAGGCATCAAAATGAGCCAAGAAAGCCCTTTCCAACTGACGAAAAGAATCGATACTCCACGGTGGCAGGTGAGAGTACCAGGCTCGAGCAGCTTTCTTCAGGGTGGCAGGGAAGGCGATGCACATGAGCGAATCGGTTGCCCCCTGGACCTGCATAAGAACCTTGTAACTTTTTAGGTGGTCTAGGGGATCCGTGGTCCCGTCATATGGATCCAGCTGGGGAAGATGGAACCGGGTGGAGATGGGCTCTTCCATGATACGGCGGGACAGCGGAGGTCGGCTGTCATAGTCCGCCTTCGGTAGGTGAGTGATCCGACGGCTGAGTTCCTTTAACCGCTGGTTGTACTTATCGAGTCGGCGCGCGGCTCGATGGGCTATCCTACCATCGAAGGACCCCTCTCCCGAGGACTCTGAGGATGGAGAAAAATGACGGCGATGCCGACGAGGGTGCTCCGTCTCCTCGTGCCGCCGCTTGAGAGAAATACTGGCGTGATGAGAAGGCGACCGGGGTCTCTTGGAGGCTCCCCGGTGGTGAGGTTTAGGCGAACCATGGCGGTGACGAACTTCCGAGTCCGGCGACCTCCAAGAGGAATGCTGGCTGGGTTGCACCACTTCTGGAACCGATGGAAATAGCTCCGATTGCCGCACGACCGCTTGCTGTGCTGTAGACCTTAAACCGCCGCCGCCAGGGACTGAACTTGCTTGTAGAGGTGGGCACTGGGCCGTGCCGCCCATGGCACGGCACGGCCCAGGCTCTGATGGGCCGTGCCAGGCACGGCCCGGCACTGCTACAGTACCGGGCCGTGCCGGGCTCAGAAAATTTTTTCTGTTGGCCCAGCACGGCACGGCCCATGACGGGCCTGGGCCGGCCCGTCGTGCCGTGCCGGCACGGCCCACCTGGGCCGTGCCTGGCACGGCCCAGGTGGGCCTGAGCCGTGCCGGCCCAGGTGGGCCTGGGCCGTGCCAGGCACGGCCCACCTGGGGCTTGGCCCATGAACAGCTCAAATAAAAAAATTTATAAAAAATATATTTTTTTGATAAATTAAAAAATTATTAGGAATAAAGAAATTTTATTAATATAAAGCCACCATAATGGTGGGGGGTTTGGCACAGACCCCTACCAGTTTATTAATTTAAAATTAAAATGGTACAGAAGGGAGGGGGGCTAGGCCTGACCTCTAGAACATAATACAATAAGTTTCGCAACCATCGGATCATCGCCGATCGGATGGATCGCAACCGTCGGATCGATCATCGCCGATCGGGATCATGGCTTGGATTGATCGCAACTGTCGGATCGTCTTTGATGGGATAGATCGCAACCGTTGGATTGATCATCCCCGATCGGGATCATGGCTTGAATCGATCGCAACCGTCGGATCATCTCCGATCGGATCGATCGCAACGGTTCGATCAATCATCACCAATCGGGATCATGGCTTGGATTGATCGCAACCGTCGGATCAATCATCGCCGATCGAGATCATGGCTTGGATCGATCACAACCGTCGGATTGATCATCGCCGATCGGGATCATGGCTTGGATCGATCGAAGACGTCAGATCGTCTCCGATCGGATTGATCACAATGGTCCGATCGATCATCGCTGATCAGGATCATAGCTTAGATCGATCGCAATCGTGGATCGTCTCCGATTGGATAGATCGCAACCGTTCGATCGATATAGCAGATCAAGATCATGGCATGGATCGATCGCAACCGTCTGATCGTCTCTGATCAGTGATCAGATCGATCATCGCCGATCGGGTTCATGGCTTGGATCAATCGCAACCGTCGGATCGTCGCCGATCGAATGGATCGCAACCGTCGGATCGATCATCGCCGATCAGGATCATGGCATGGATCGATCGCAACCGTCGGATCGTCTCCAATCGAATCGATCGCAACCATCGGATCGATCATCCTTGATTGGGATCATGGCTTGGTCGATAGCAGACATCGGATCATCTCCGATCAGATGGATCGCAATAGTCCGATCGATCATTGTCGATCGGGATCATGGCTTGGATCGGTCGCAACCATCGGATCGTCTCCGATCGGATGGATCGCAACTGTTGGATTGATCATCACCGATCGAGATCATGGTTTGGATCGATCGCAACCATTGGATCATCTTCGATCGGATTGATCACAACCGTCAGATTGATCATCGCCGACCGGAATCATGGCTTGGATCGATCTAGACATCGAATCATCTTCGATCGGATGGATCGCAACCGTCGAATTGATCATCGCCGATCGGGATCATGGCTTGGATCAATCGCAGATGTCGGATCATCTTCGATCAGATGGATCGCAACCGTCGGATTGATCATCGCCGATCATGATCATGGCTTGGATCGATCGCAGACATCGGATCGTCTCCGATCGGATTGATCGCAACAGTCCGATCGATCATTGTCGATCAGGATCATGGCTTGTATCGATCGTAACCATCAGATCGTCTCCAATCGGATGGATCACAACTGTTGGATTGATCATCGCCGATCGGGATCATGGCTTGGATCGATCGCAACCGTCGGATCGTCTCCAATTGGATGGATTGCAACCATCGGATCGATCATCCCCGATCGGGATCATGGCTTGGATCAATCGCAACCGTCGGATCGTCTCCGATCGGATTGATCGCAATGATCTAATCGATCATCGTCGATCGGGATCATGGCTTGGATCGATCGCAATCGTCGGATCCATCATCGCCGATCAGGATCATGGCTTCGATCAGCTGGCTGGTGCCTAGGTGCACATTGTGCTCCTGGCACCAGCCGTGCCATGGCACGGCCCTTGGCACGGCCTATAAATGGCCCAGCAAGGCCGTTCTGGCACGGCCCAGTAGGGCCGTTGCTGGGCCGTGCCAAAACGGCCCAGCAGGGCCGTGCCAAAACGGCCCTTCTGAGCCGTGCCATGGCACGGCCCAGCAACGGCCCTGATGGGCCGTGCCATGGCACGGCCCACAAAACGGCCCAGAAGGGCCGTTTTGGCACGGCCCAGCAACGGCCCTGCTGGGCCGTGCCAGGCACGGCCCGTGGCCCATTTCTTGATGGGTCACGGGCCGTGCCGAATTTGATTTTTTTTTAATGGGCCGTGCCTGGCACGACCCATTTGTTAATGGGCCGTGCCAGGCACGGCACGGTAATTTTTCTGGCACGACGGGCCTGGGCCGTGCCTGGCACGGCACGGCCCAGTGCCCATGCCTACTTGCGTGGCTAGGGCGGCAAGCCGGTCTTCCTGGAGTTACTGCGGAGGAGGCGCAGAGACGTCGATCGGGGAAGCGAAAGGTTCAGCCGCATGAGGATGCAGCGGTGCAGGAACTCCGGCTGTGGAACTGATGGGCCAACCACCAGCGGGTCAGCTCCTTGACGCTGCCTCCCAGCGTAGCTGGCGGAGACCCCTTTCGCACGGGTCGTCACCATGGCTCAAGAGCTCGGAGAGAGATTGTAAATTGCTGGTTCGAGATCTTTCTCTTACCCCTTACCTTCCTTCCTGGCGCGCCAATCTATTGACGCCGGGTCACTTCCTTCAGACGTCGCGGAAACGGACGTCCTCCTCGCTAGACTCCTGCAAGAAAAGTCTCCGAGACCGGATGCTCCGGTGGGGACCTTTCGACGCTCAAGTTAGTCACCCGGGAACAGACAAGAACTAACTAGCAGAAGGGAGCTAGAAAGTTGGGTTTAGCTAGTGGGAAGAAGCTAGAAAACCCGAGTTCTTAGATCCTTACTTACAGCGAGAGTGTGCGCTTTTATACCTGTTCGAAGATTCGCCCTTTCGTTCCAGAAGATCGTTGATTTCGAGGCACCTCATCCAATGACGGACAAAAAGTGAGGCTGATAGTGACGGGTCGTACCATCACCGTGCGTGTCGGAGGTGTCCTGCATTGTCTGTCAGTACGGCTCTACAGGTGTCTGGCGGCCGCAGTTGTGCCTGGTACGCGCCGTTGTAGGATGTGACCGCGCGTAATTGCAGGCGAGTGGTGAATCGTACGCTGTAACGGGGTATGGTCATGCACATTCGGGGACGTGTGATGGACCATACGCCATTATGAGGTATGGCCACACATTGCTACGGATGCGCAACGGACCACGTGGTCATGCCAGGTGGCCCGAGGCTATAGGTTGCTGGGCTCAAGGGTCAGACCAAGCACCGAGCATTGTTCATGCAGTCTGAGACCGAGGGTGCCCGGGAGGTAGAGACACTGTCCATAAAGTCCGAGACCGATAGTGCCTCGGAGGTTGAGATACTGTCCATAAAGTCCGAGACCGATAATGTCTCGGAGGTTGAGACACTGTCCATAAAGTCCGAGACCGAGGGTGCCCGGGATGTGAGACACTGTCCATAAATTCCGAGACCAAGGGTGCCCGGGAGGTGAAGACACTGTCCATAAAGTCTGAGACCGAGGGTGCCCAGGAGGTGGAGACACTGTCCATAAAGTCCGAGACCGATAGTGCCTCGGAGGTTGAGATACTGTCCATAAAGTCCGAGACCGATAGTGCCTCGGAGGTTGAGATACTGTTCATAAAGTCCGAGACCGATAGTGTCGGAGGTTGAGATACTGTCCATAAAGTCCGATACCGATAGTGTCTCGGAGGTTGAGATATTGTCCATAAAGTCCGAGACCAATAGTGTCTCGGAGGTTGAGATACTGTCCATAAAGTCCGAGACCGAGGGTGCCCGGGAGGTGGAGACACTGTCCATAAAGTCCGAGACCGAGGGTGCCCGGGAGGTGGAGACACTGTCCATAAAGTCCGAGACCGATAGTGTCTCGGAGGTTGAGATACTATCCATAAAGTCCGAGACCGATAGTGTCTCAGAGGTTGAGATACTGTCCATAAAGTTCGAGACCAAGGGTGCCCGGGAGGTGGAGACACTGTCCATAAAGTCCGAGACCGAGGGTGCCCGGGAGGTGGAGACACTGTCCATAAAGTCCGAGACCGAGGGTGCCCGAGAGGTGGAGACACTGTCCATAAAGTCCAAGACCGAGGGTGCCTGGAAGGTGGAGACACTGTCCATAAAGTCCAAGACCGAGGGTGTCTCGGAGGTTGAGATACAATGGTCGGAGCTGATCCGATACAAGGTGAAGCTGGCAAGCTGAATGGCATTTTGGAGATGCGGAGAGTGAGTCTCAAGTATGGTGCCTGGCGAGGCCGATGTTGATATCCGATGCCGAGGGGGCCCCAGAGGCCGAGGGGGCCTCCGTCAATCGCCGTTACCGTTTATTCTGGCGGCGTTGGATCAGCCATATCAAAAACTATTGAGGTTTGAGTCATGAGCAGCACACATGGTTGAAATATGTTGACAGAGTGTGGAGAACTTTGTGCATGCTTTCATGCAGAACCTCGCCTGCCAAAATCATTAATAAGCACCGGTAGAGTCTAATAAAATTGAATGTTGATATAATTTTACATAAATTGAAGGATAGAAAAGATAAACATCTAACACAAAAATAAATTTAATAAGAAACCCTTGATGAGAGGATACTATGATGTGAAGGTTCTAGCAAGCAAAGTTTTGATAATCTAGAACTGGCCCAGGCCAGGATCAACTCACATGGTAGGTAAGTGCTTAAAATCATGACAACCACTCACAAAATTACCTACAAAAGAAAATGAAGAGAGTGCAATGATGATTGATTATTGGTTGATAATTGAAAAAAGATTTTTAACAATGTGACCTGGTTTTCCTTTCTTTTTATTTCTGCAAGTTTTGGTTTAGCAGAATTGCTTTTACACATATGCTTCTTAAACTTTTTGCTTTTGGGATTGCAGGCTTCTAGTCCAGTTTTGGTGCAGCTACAGCACACTGCCCCTTAATGTGATCATCAGTCAGGTTTGGGCAAATTTTAATTTCCATAATTTGTATACTTGCTTCCTTATTTTTAAGTTTATTATCAGTAAATGTGGCCATTCATGGTATGTCAAAGTAAACATATGGTTTATAAATATGATTCTTGTTTTTGCCTATGCTAAAATGTGGCAGTGTTCTTGAGTTGCTTGGCATCTCAGTATTAAGAGCAAGACCCATGGCAGGACCCTGTGTGTGTTTTTTTTTCAATTTTACAAATTTAACCTCAGTTGAATTCTGTTTGTTATAACCAGAACTGGTGAAGCTCATTTCATTTTTTAGGGCACTCATTGTATCCAGTTTTGCTGATGACATAGCCACTAGTATATTCCGTCACATCAAAATTTACCTAGAGCCCCATTAATTGGAGCTGAAATTTAAGAAGAAATTTCAGTGAATGTATTCTTCTTATTGGATTGCAGAACCAATACAGGATGCCTTTAATGTTCCAAGGTATGCTGATGTTGGGCTGTCCAAATTGATAAATCCACCCTGTTCATCAAGTGCTGTATATCCTAAAATGCATACTGGCCAACATTTCGGTGGTTCAGATAGTCCCCAACACATCAAATTAAGTTGTTTATTCTGTTCTTGAAATAATTGGTCTTTTGTGTTGAAAAATAAACTACCGTGGAACTCGTGGAACGCAAATAAAATTAATCTAAATATAGAAAATAAAGGAGAAAAGAGCAATCAAACACAAGACTCAAAGATTTATGTGGTTCGGCAATTTGCCTATGTCCATGGGAGGTTTCTGGTTGTTCTTATTGAGAGAAAGGCCTAACGGTTACAAAAATCTGTTTTGGGTTTCTCTCTTCTGCTGCATTAGGGCTTTTCATATTTATATATGCGAAATACAACACGGGTGTATCAAGCCCAGATACGGCTGTGTCCTATGACACGGCTATCGACACGGCCATGTCTCAAACCGTGTTCGCCTCAGCCATTTTCCTGTGAACCAAATCCAGTGCTGCACACACCTTGGGACATGGGCGTGTTTCTGCTCGTATTACATTCTGTCAAATTCTGTATCTCGCATTGCTCTCTCCTCCGCCCTCACAATCCTCCCCTTTTTTCCGAAACTCTCAGTGTGAATTTTTTGTCTTCGATTATGAACCATTGTTTAACATTTTGTTCACCACTTGGTGCACTGGCGTTTAGTTTCCAGAATATTTGCAATTTAGTAGTTATAGATGAATGTTGTGGATCATTGATTTAAATATCCCACCCTGTAATATTTACACTAGAAATTAGTTATGAATTGTGAACAGCAGTTCAATTTCCTTGCATAGCATTTCAGGTAACTTTGTAGACTCAGTGAACAAGATATAACCCCTGAAATCCAATTTGTACAGACTCCTCAAACCACATATACTAACAGAAACATGAAAATTACACAGGACAACATACTGAATATTTGAGTGTTATGGTGTATATAAGGAAAAAATATTAAACTTTTCTAACGGCTCTATAAAACTCAAGGCGGATAACAGCAAGATTGTTCACAGGAATGACAAGCTGACCATGCTAGCATTAGACTTACCTCAGTGGAGTTTCCTTGGCGGGTGTAATACAATTGTTTATACGTAAGAGCTTAATAGGTTTAAGAAAACACGGAACATATTCTGAAGAGATCCCAATGGCCCAAACAGGAAATCAAAGGTTCTCAACAAGCAAAGGATGTGCCTCAATAAGTCAAAAATAGGTACGAAAGACTGAAGAGGGAAAAGAGCCTAGCTAAATGAAATGGGGCTCATAATGATATAGGGCCCCTAGTTAAAGGGAGGTAAACTTCGAAAAAGCACTTGATTTCTATAAGGCAGCAAGTTTGATGATCTAAATTATGGGTGTTCAGAGTATAGAGCTAAATCTTATGCATAGCTGATATTTAATGCTGATTCAAAAAGCTGATTACTTCTCGTTTCTATTTTTTTGTTTTTCTTTTATTTCCTATGACTGTAGATGGGATCCAAATTTAAGAAATCATTGATTGCTGAGAGTGTGAGAGAGTCACTTCATAGTTGGTGCAGAAGAGTCAAAGAGAAGTCTAAACACGATCCGATGCTTTCCCGGCTTGGAACTACTCGGTCAACTTGTTCATTGGAATCAACCGTAGATGAGACGGATGAAACAATTACAGTTGGATCTGGTACTTTATCTCGAAGCAGTTCCAAAGCCTCATTGGAGGAGCTCAATACAGTTACGAAGGATGAGCAGAAAGTATGAGGCATTTATTGCCTCTGGTTGGAAGATTTCTTGATTATAGTCAACAACCTCAAGCCATTCTTCTGCTTTATTCAGAAACATATTGGTGACTGACAGGCTCTTCATACCGCAATTCTTTATGCTGGATGCAACCAAAAGAAGGATGTGGTGAGTCATTAGTTTATTTGACACGGTCACTTCTTGCCCTCTCCAATGTGTATGTCCCAGCGGCTCGTGAAAATGGCAACAGCTCATTAGAGAACATTTTAAATGTACCGACGTACAGTAAGGGTGATAAGAAAACGACTGTATGTTTATTGAAAATATTTTTGCCTAATTGCTTTGGACATGGAGACGGCAAAATTTTTTGCTAGCTACTGCTTCTTAAGGATCCAATCTTGCTTATTGTGTGATACATCTGGTTACCATTTAAAGTTTATTATGTTGTCTGAAGTGGAATTTGTTATTTCTGCACATTGATATACTTGATCTTATTTCCTGTTTGAAGGAGGAATAAGATTTTTCTGTAAGATAAAAATCAATGATCGGCGATACGAGGAGACTGAATTTATCATAAGAAATGATTTACACTTATATAGGCTTTCTTTACATCTTGCAGTCTTGATTGACTATGATGGAGATTTATTAAGAAGTCTGAAATCAAAATTTTCAAACATAACTCTTTTTTTTTTATAATAAAAAGATGAACAGAGTTGTCGATTGATTTGCTAAATATGCT
The DNA here is from genome assembly GCA_900491605.1 of Calamus simplicifolius. Lineage (NCBI taxonomy): Eukaryota > Viridiplantae > Streptophyta > Magnoliopsida > Arecales > Arecaceae > Calamus > Calamus simplicifolius. Next base: position 1,388 of record UESW01003955.1, on the reverse strand, counting down.
AGATTTTGCAAAGTAGACGATGTGTTAGTATTTCATGCTAGCTTGGATGGCTGTAAGGCGTCATTCACTTTTGTTGACAAACCAAGTTGCCTTAGTCTTCTTTTATAAAAGCAAAACAGCAGGAGAGAAGACTTGCCATTTAATGTTCAGTTAGAATTTTATGTTTATTTCGACACCTGATTAGACTAATGTTTGCACCCAGTTGCATTAATTCTGTACGCACTTACGCTTAGATCGTGTGCTGGGCTAGGGACTAAACAGAATGGCCATCGAATTCAAGAGCCGGGATTGATTTTTTTTTTTTTTAATGAGCAGTAATAGCCAGGAATAAAATTTTCAATTGAACGAAAGACGGTGTCAATTCAACACAAAAGATAAAGTCTGGGCACGGCGTGCGTGTTCTTATTTTTTCTGCATGGCATGTGTGATGATATGCATGCGTGTTCTTATTTTTCTGTATGGCATGTGTGATGATATGTATGCACGATCAATCATCATTATGTGCAATGCGCGCGTTGCTGCATTACGCACGATGCAAAAAGAAGCTTTTCGATGAAAAATATTACGAAACCGAGAGCATTCGTGCTCTCGACGGCGAAAGGGGCGAACCCCTGCATCTAGAATCGTGTTGGGCCTCCCCGTAATGCAAAGTCCTACTACTAATACTAAACTGGCGCCCACTAAGCCCTCGTTCGGCGTTCTCCTGGACGGCTGGGGTTTGCCGTTGTTCGCGTGGCGAACCTTTTGTTCTGGAGAAACCTAACTGCATCAAGCGAGCCATAGCCGGGAGAGGTCGAGACGCGAGGGGTTAGATTCCTTCCACCCAGCCAACCATGCAATCGGTGGTGTTGAATCGCCTTCCTTCTCCTCCTCCTCCTCCTCCTTGCCGGGCCCAGCAGTCCCCCGAAGCGTCCTTCCCTTCCTCTTCCTCTCCTCCTCCTTCCGCCTTCTTCTTCCCCTTCCGCCCCCTCTCGTTCAAGGTCTCTATCTCTTTTCCTATCCCTCCATCTCTCTCTCTCATCTTTCGTGGTCTCTGATTCCTTGGAGAATGTCTTTTAATCTCTTTGAGTTCATTTGGTTGCGTGCTTGCTGTAATCGTTCTATAAATCGCAGGATTCGGGCTTCAGGGAACCAGGATTCCGATCGTCCGTTGTGGGCTCGGGAATTCTTCTCCTTCCCCTCTTCGGACGGCTTCCGGATCCCCAAGACGTCATGGTAGGCCTCCTCTCCCTTCAATTCATATGTTCTCTTCTATTATTGGGTTTTAGTTCGCATCGCAAGCTGGGAACTCGGTTGATTCTGCTCTGTTTCTAATTCTATAAAACACCAGAATCACTGGTCAAGATTCAACTTTTACAAGATTGACTCATCTTTGGATGATCTTCGAT